>JAUYWH010000004.1:6226524-6259024 GCA_034779795.1 Ctenopoma multispine
CATGTTTGTGGCTGTAATGTGACAAAATGTGGAAAAGTTCAAGGGGGCCGGATACTTTCGCAAGGCACTGTATGTAAAATCTGAGCCAGACAGGGTAGGTGTAAGGATAGTGCGCGTGCATGCACAGAACCACTGAATTTATTTTCGGGATCTTGAGCAGGATCTCACACTTAAGTTTTTTTTGGATAGTTGGCAGTCCTGGCAATAATTGTTCTAATGAGAATAAGAATGCACATATCTGGACAGTCTCTCCTAGAAGGCATTCAGGGTGTTGCACATACTGTAATAAGAAAACTGTCAGTAGCTATGTGAAGAATACAAAAAGAGAGCTAGAGGCAAAAGTTAGTATTTTCTCTACTTTATTTCATTCCCTGGCCAATAACTGTGAACAGAGGGCATGCTTGTCAGTGTCAGGGTGTCAGTTTTGAAAACAAATAATACAACTCCTAATGTCGGAATTGGAAGCAGTTTTGTGACACTGATGATCTGACAAGCCTACATTCTCATAATCCATCCATGCCATCAGTTTTAGTGTAGTGTGGCCATGTCTCTGCTGCAACCAATCGGGTTTTTTCAAACTCAATGTGGGTAATGACTAGTCAACAATGAAATGGCTTCTCATAAACACAGCTGGATGCATTATCGGATAATAGGGACCTCATGTACTCAGCTCATGATGTTTCTGTGCAGTAACATCTTGTACGCAGTTAAAGGCACAAAAGATGACGTCACTTTGTGAGGAACACATGCCGTGAAGGGTAAAATGAATCACTCTCTCCCAGTGCAAATTACTTCCCTTCATTTGTTAAAAAAAAGGCTGTTAACAAAAGTAATTCATGACCGATTCACTAAATTTTCATCCAGAAAGATTCTACCCTCAAGCTAATATGTTACATGACTGTCAGCTCTGAATCCTGTGTGGTGTGTTGTGAGCTATGGTTCTTTTCCTCCCAGCTCTGCATTTCTGTCTCCTGCTTCTAACACGCTCAATCCCATTACAACACTTGTGAAAATCCAACCTGAGAGAGAAAGAACATAATTCAGCCAGTTCCTCTCTCCTCACTGCATGCCTCTTGCTGTGAAGGATGCCCTCGGCTTTAAAGGAAAAGATGCCTCAGACTTCTGTAAATAATGCAAGTCTGGGCTTTTTCTGAGCACTTACAAACAACCCTTTAGCAAATGGGAAAATGAATAAGACCAGGTAGGTTGAGGCAGAGAGACCGGAGAGGGAAAATAACAAAGTGTTGAAAGGCTGAACACTGAGTTAAGGAGGAGAAAGTGAAATAGAAAGGTACGAAGTTCAGTCACTCAGTCGGGGCATTAGGCTCTGAGCCATGAAGAGTATGCCGACAGAATGTTTGGAAGAGGTTCAGTGATCCATCAAAGGAAAGCCTGTCTTTCCATCCTGCCTGCTGGAGAGCCCTCCATTCTTGCCTTGCCTTGCAGTAATTCCCTCCACCCCCTTTTTGTCTCTCCCCCTCTCTCTCTTCCTCCATTTTTGTAGAATGTTTCCTGGGGTAAGCAGTACTCTTATGCCCTCTTCAAAGCCATGAGCCACATGCTGTGCATTGGGTATGGTGCCCGGGCACCCGTCAGCATGTCTGACCTGTGGATCACCATGCTGAGTATGATTGTAGGCGCCACGTGCTACGCCATGTTTGTAGGCCATGCTACGGCTCTAATCCAATCACTGGATTCATCACGCAGGCAATACCAAGAGAAGGTAAGCACCAGTGACACACATTATACCGCTTAATACATTCAACTGATAAAAAAAGATCAGATTTACTTGATACTAAATGTTAGTAACTTTAAAGTAATCCTTTTTCAGAAGGGAAGTGCATGGTATGACAGGCTAATGTTTTGTTGTGTAAAGGTAAGTAATGCCAATTACCACTGGGATGGTCTTTAAGTATTAATCTGGGGGTTTTGCTCTGTCTGACTGCCTGCTCATCCTGCTCATTTGAGCTAGACTTACATAAATGAGATATTCTCTCAGTGGCCCTGTGGACCAATGGGTTGCATTCTCACAGATCACAATATCCGGGTGATGACTAGGAAAGAGGATTTTCTCCCTCCAAGCAGATCACATAAGGCCATCGGGGTGAGGAGGTCTGTGACATGACCAGCTACCTCATTGTCTAAATGCTGTCAGAGAACCATTTTATTCTTTCCTTTCATTTCAGTCCCTCTTGCATTTTTTTTCTTGCATGAAGGGTGATTATCCATCATTTCAGCCAAGCTACCATCTGTGATCCCTCTGAGGGGTCTGGGCAATTCCCAGTACACAAGCCCTTGACTGATGCACTGTGTGCTAACACGCAAGGAGAGTTGAACTCCCTAACTTTTCCTGCACTAAAACTGCAGAATTTTACGTACATACATCTTTGCCATGTAGATGTTATAATCCTCTGTTATGCTATATACCATAGTCCTCTTTAGAACATAACTTTTGCAGTAACAAAGATTATGTAATCTTGACAGATGAACTGACAGACTGATACATAGACTTCTCAATTGTTCCTCCAAGGAAACAGCATTTTAAATCATAAAGAAGCTAAGTTGAAAAGGACAATGTCATACATATTAAAATGCTTTAACATTATATATTTCAGCTGACACAAGAGTCAATAATAAAAAAATTTAATTGTGACAATTTTTATAAATTATTAATAGTTTTTCCTTTCACTGTTCAAGCAATAGTGCCAAATATTCTTCAAGTGTAACTTTTGAGTTTGATGGATTTGCAGCTTTATTTGCTGAGCAATCAATTTGTTAATTTATATAAAATTAATAATAATTTTAAAGTGTTTATAAATTGTTAAGAAAAAATTTAAAATATCCTTTACGCCCTAACCCTAACCCTAAGTATAAAAATAATAAGATACTTAATCTGTAATAAAAATAAATAGCTGCAAACTGAGTATCTTTAAGTTTGAGACTACTGGAAATGGTCCAATAGTAAAAAATAATATAAATAACATAAATAATATCAATTTTCATTGGCAACTATTCCATTGACTAATTTCTCTTCTAAACAACTTCCATCTGTAAAAGATAAAGACAGAAATATGGAAATTATTGATATAGTTTAGTTTGACCGAAAGAACATCCACACATTTGAGCAGCTAGAACTAGTCAATGTTATGTTTGTTGAAAATTATGAAAGATTAATTACTTTTGTGTCAATTGACTAAATGACTGGCTGACAAGAAAATATTTATAGTTGTCCCTGCACACAAACACATGCACTAAGGCAAAACTGGACTAATCCAGAAGGTACAGTGACTTATTATGTGAAAGGTTACCATAATTCTTATCACACCATCAGCAGAGTCACCTTGGCTAAAATACCAGATCATTAATTTATGCCTTGCATATACAGTGTCTTAGCTGTTATCATTTCATTTCAAAATGATGGCGTGACCTTGCCAGCCTCTCACATGGCCAGTGTAATCAGGAGAAACGACCCCTCTGTGTATTTGAGGCTATTTCACATGGCACTCATAACTCGTCATTAAACACATCTGCTGGCTCAAGTACTATGAGGGTATCATTATGGTACAAAGTTATCCACAAATCAGAATTTAAGAAAGCCTAAATAAAAAAAAAATATAAAATTCCCATGTAAGGCTAATACAATCAGTAGCAGCTAGAGAAGTTCATGACATGTCTGGAATACTAATCATTCCAAAAATGAATTTCATCCTCCCATGAGTCATCAACAGGTCTACTCAGTAAGACAGGTGTTAATTTACACAGAACTGACAGCAGATCAGAAAAAGTCGAAGCATTACAGAATCAGGATGTTGATGTGTGAAAAGATGCTGATGTGACGGGACAGACCATTCTCAGGGAAACACCTTTTAGCCAAACAGCGACAGGTAACTCACAGCATGGAGTGGGTTCCTTCATAAGCAGTTTTTTTTAATCACAATTCAAAATATAATTTTATGATTTGTCATAAACAGCCAGATACATAGTTGTCACAGCACTTTCCACCAAAAATTAATGACAGCAGGTCGCCCACAGCAAACAAGTCAGCCGTTTAAAGTCACTGTTTAAATTAGTGACATGTCTCTTGCTCAGTATGTGATGTACATCTGCTTCACAGCAAATCTGCTTAATCTACATCCTACTTCATCCTTTCAACATCCCTACAGGCATCAAATGGACAGCTTTGAGGCTGTGAATGCCCTGTTCATGGTCACAGAGTCTGAGTGTGCGTAGCCAGATTCAGTTCAGCTGATTTGCTGCATGGCTGTGCATATCAGCGGAGCAGGCTGAGGAGCAGCAAGGATGAGTTCAGGGTGCTCAGCCTCTAGTCATTACATCTATCACTGCCACAGCTGGGGACTTGGAAACAAGGATGGAAAAATCGATAAGGGTGTGAGGTTAGACGTTAGCTAAGGACAGAGGATGTTCATGAGAAGAGTAAGATGAGGATGTAGAATGATTACTGTTGAAGGCTCTACTTAAATTACAAAAAACCTGTATCCTTAAATTACTTGATCTAATGCATTGTTCATGGTCTTGTGTTTAGAATAGAAGAAAAAGACAAAACCTATTAAAGAGAGGAAGAATATCATTTAAAAAGTGGAAAGAAATAATATAGAGGAAGTGAATCAAAGGAAGGGTGAGAGGGGGTGGAAGGAAATGAGGTTGTAAATGTAATGTAATGTATGATCTCAACACATGCCTGCTGTGTTGCCCTCTTGGTGCTGAATCACTGTAAGCCAGCATACAGCTGTGTGTCATTCAGCAGCTGAAGAGCTATTCTTTAAGAAATGTCCAAGCTGTGACTCATTTCATATACAGGGTTTAGAATATAATGTAAACCTAACCTAACTACTTGTCTGTCCGGAATATTATATTGGTTGATTAAAGATTATGGAAATAGTGACAAACAATCATACAAAATATATAAAGTATGAATAGCAAAGTACTACACTAAATCATCCATGTCAAAAATACACTACAAGTGTATATTTGAACCAGCTATGCATAAAGAAATAAACATTTTTACTTTCTTACTGAGAGCAGATCAGGATTACTGAAGCCACACACCACACCACAATCTTCTAAGAATGGAGCAAGGACAGCAGAATGTAGCTTAGCATAAAGACTTAGTTATGAGCACCTCACTAATTAACACGTGGTCTCTTTGTAGCATGATTTCCCCCACCACATCCCACAAATCATAAAACACAAAAATCATCATATCGTTTTTGCATTTGTTTGTTTTTTATTTAATTTACCTCAACTTTAACAATGTGGTATTTCCCTGATGCCCTCAAGCTGTTTTATGTAAACAGCAATGCCTGACTGTGAAACTGGCAGGAGCAAAAGTGGGTTCATTCATTCAACAGTTCATCTCAGTGTGAATGTAGTACCATAAAGAGCCTAAATATTGCTAGAGAGAGAAAGAATGAGAGGAATTTCTCAGCAAAATAAGAAAGTAAAATTTCTTTGGAACTGTTAATTACATCATTAATAATATGAAAACTTGACATGAACCTACAAGTGGACGCCGCATCGACCTGAAGTATCAGTGACACAGTGTCATTCTCGTTGCCACCCCTGAATGCCTCTGTGCTCCACTTGGCCTCCTCACTCAAAGTGGCTTTGTTGAGTCACTGCAGATGCTCTCCAACTTCTGCTGTGTCTTCTACTAATGAATTTTCCTGCAAACAAAGCCCTGGCCCCTTATCACTTTTCTGCAGCTGGGAGAGAAATCAATAAGGGAGGGTATTGTGACTCAAGTATCTTCTCACTCACTGACAATTTTCATTTTGTGGGCCATGCTGGATCAGACAACCTCATACCTGCTGCTCTACTGTGATTACCAGCAGATTGTTTATTTTCAGGTGTCAGGACCTTGGACACACCAAGAAGATCAAGTTCACTTCCCAGCCTGTGAGAAAACAAGAGACCTATCAAAATAGATGAGCTGAAACTGAAGCTGAAGTAGTTTTTCTCACATGTGAGATAATTGCTTACAGGTTAATGTGGACAGAATTTTACACTAAACCAGAAACTGGACTGTTCTCTAATCATAGTTACTGGCAGCAGCCCACAAATGGAAAAGTCCTGTGTGTAGTCATGCATGTGCAGTAAGAAAGAAATGTGGAGTCACAGGCCATCTGGCTTTGTGATACTGAGGCCACAAAATTATTCTCCCTGCATCCCTCTCTTCTACTTTCTCTGTCATGTATTGTAACAACCATAAAACCAATAATATTATTAGTATTATGTACATTATATTTCATATTCTCATGACCTCTTTGGAATTTAACATATGTCGATGAATCGTCAGCTATGAAAATATTGTTCTTTGAGCAAATTATATGTACTGTAGAGTGAAAGCAGTAACTAATTATATAAAATACTGAAAGCATTTAATTACCATTATACAAATTACAATATATTTTATTGTATAATGTATCTCTATAAGATGCATCTCACACATTTTGCCTAAATTGCGAAATAATGCTTGCTATACAGATGTTGAAAAGTATTCTTAAACTAACTAGTTAAAAGTACTTAACATGGCTACCACAGGAAATGAAAAAAAGACAGAGACAAAGGAGCAGGGAGTTAGAGGATAAATTTAGCATCATCTTGGATTCCTGACACATGTTGACAATATAAGTACTGTTACATAGTACTACTCTTGTTCTCAGAATTAAAGTAATTACCACAAAATGTTCTACGAAAATCTTGCAAATAATTATCACTTCATTGGTCATGCAATCCCGCCGTCTGCTATTCTATGCAGTTCTAAAATCTCTTCAGGATATCAGGTATACCTTGCTAGTTCACATTAGATCATAACTTGGTTGCCTATTAGGACTGGGCTTCCGGCATGGGTGACGTAATCGCAACTGCTACCTTGCTCTGACATAGCTGCGGGCCTGTACTTGTTCCTACTTTCCTTCACCACCTGCCTCTCTCGTTCTGACTCTACTTCCCCACACACAGAACCAGGACATGGCACTCTGACTATGTGAGAGCACGGATTGTTGTCAATACAGAGACACTAATACACACTCTGTGAAAAATCACATTTTGTGCAGCTTTGTTGTTTTTTCAAGGTGTACTTTGAAAACATCTGCTTGGTATTAACAATGTGGTTAGAATATTTGGTATTTTACATATTGGTGCTGCAACACGTCATTAAGATGATATCAATGTGCTTTCTTTGTCTTTCCAGTACAAGCAAGTCGAGCAATACATGTCCTTTCACAAGCTTCCAGCAGACATGCGGCAGAAAATTCATGACTACTATGAACACCGCTACCAAGGCAAAATTTTTGATGAGGACAACATCCTTAGTGAACTCAACGACCCACTCAAAGAGGTGAGACAACCACTCCCTTAAGACTGAGTGAATTTAAGCACTGGCTCTTTTAGAAGCTTTTTCACTTATGACTCTCCAGAGACTCCGTGTTTCTGTTTGAAGTTTTATTTTTGGAACAGGTAAAAAATACACATATTTAAAATTCAAAAAAAGCTCCTGACAGATTCGGTGAAAGTGTGATTTTAGATTTATAACATGAATGAGTTTAAATGTGTTGACTGTAGATGGAGAGTGAATTTTAATGTGGTACCTTTAAATGTTCAGCATGTGAAACAGAAATACCAACACCTGTCATCTCATCTTTAAAGGTCAGGGAGAAAAATAAAACTGCAAAACAGATTCTCCTCAGTATCCTGGGTGAACCCACACTGAGCATCTGTCAACACATGAAAATGTTCTGTGCAGAAACATTACCTAAATCTCACTTTGACAAACTGCTGTTTCGTTTACTAATACCTACATGTCAGAAGTTAGCAGTGTAGTACTAACAGCCACAAGTATAATGAAAATGAATACTGAAGTTTATACCATAACCAGTTTGTTTTCTCACCTCCTCATATCAGCACATTATGTACAGGCATAACTATGAACAGGGATTTGCTAGAGGAGAGGAACAAATGGCAAAGCAAGCATAGGAATTGTTACCATCTCTCGTGTAGCCCCATTAAGTCACCTTCTGGGGTCAAATGTTGAAGCATGGGGAGTTGCTGCACAGGGAGGTGCACGGATTTAAAGGTATGAATTACAACAAAATCCCACGGGCTTAGTTCACTGTGCATAGAAAGTAAAGTTACAATCTGCATGGAGACAGTGTCACACAGTGAAAAGTAATGCCCATGGACCCAACAAATAGATACAAACTGAGTCATACCTGGTCACGCAAAGCAGGACATGTAAACTAGCTTATCTCACCATTTCACCATATAACAGATCAAGGTTATGTCAATTATCTCAACAGGAGGTTCAGGTAAATTCATTAACTAAGACCAGTTTGTTTGTCTCTGTGGCTCATTTAGTGCCTCATCTTAGCTCATCTAAATACTACTTGCAGGAACAAGACACATTATTAGATAACCTCCTTTGTGATTTTTGCTTTTTCTTTTAGACATATTGGCTATTTCATCTCTTTGGTTCTCAAATGTTTATTTAACTAAAACCATCTGAGAAATGGTAACTGTGTTTCTGACCACTGATGTATAATTGAAAATGCACTGTATTTTCATTTTTAATTAATGCAAAAATCTGAATTTAAAATAATTAATAGTTGTATACAAATAAAGTGCCCTTTGGAGTTGCAGTGCCACTGAATGCCTCCTTTAAGGTAGATCTGTTCATTTTATTAGCACTAACTACAGAAGAACAGGAGATCATTATATATGCTGTGTAATGTATGGCTTGAAGATGAACGTGCAACAGCAAGAAATACAATAGAATACAATAAATCTACTACCAATAATTAAACTGTTGGAGCAGAGCTCTTTGAACAGGGTGATGGATGTTGGCAGGAATAACTTGTACCTACCCCGTTCCTTGTCATAGCGGAGCTGCAGAAGTATGAGTAAAGTTGCTCCGGCTTTGGAGAGGATGCAAGCTGTTCTCTATGATGATCAGTAGTATGTGTAACAACCTGCTCTCCACCACCTGTTCTAAAGGTTCCAGCATAGAGTCAACCCTCCTGATCAGTTTGTGGGGTTTGTTTGTGTCAGTGCCTCTAATGCTGCTGCCCCAGCAGAAAGCAGCAAAGAACATAACACTGGCTATAACGGACTGGTAAAAAATTTGCAACATCTTATTGCACACATTAAAGAACTTTAACTTCCTCGAGAAGTAGAGTCTGCTCTGTCCCTTCCTGTAGACGGCCTCTGTGTTGCATTTTTTAGTCAAGTCATGGTGCTGTCTGCTTTGTCCAGGTGAGAGAGAGTTCGCTGCAGCAGGTATATAATGGCATCATCTAGGCCAACTTGGGCGAAATAGGTGATTATTCTGTAATAGAGTAGCAGTTGAGATGTTGCGATGAGTGTGTTAGGTACTGGAGGTGTATGTCTCCATGTTTTCATACAGTAAATTAATATAATAAAAATAATAATTAATAAAAAGTTTTATTGTCCCCGGTGGATAGTTGATATACTGATAAAAAGTAAAGCAGTTGTGACAATGAAAGTTGAATTTGTAGTCTAGTAGTGAGGGACCTAATGAGGTTAAATGCAACCTTGTAAGCTGCTGACAGTAAAATGTATGAAGTGTTAACAATAACACAAGTAAACTCCCTCCATGGACACAGACTGACAGCTATAAGTCAATGTCCAGGCTACAGTGACACGTCTGAGATTACACCACCTGTTAATCTCACAGCCATCCACCCACAGTCTGGAAACTGCTGATGGTGCACTTGGAATCCGGGACATGTTCCTGCAGCCATGTCACAACTAAACACACAATACTACACTCACAATATTCCCGGTGGATCGAAGTCAGCGCTTAAAGCTCGTCCACCTTATTTGCCAGAGACTTTACTTTACTTTCCCCTAACGGAAGGAAGAAAAGGTTTAAACCTTCTCCTCTGAGCTTTCTGTTTGAGTCCAGCCCTGCATCTGTGGAGTCTTCTCCTCAGCTCTACGGGGATCTGAGGCCCCGCTCCTAATAGTGTAGTCCTGGAGAGTGCGATCAGCTGATCAGCATGAACAAATGACCAGCATCTTCTCTCTTGTGCAAGACCTGGCCTACTTGGCCTGTGTATCAAAGTGGCCGCACGTTTTGAGAGCTAAAGGGAGAGAGTATTTGTTTCCATACACGATTTCCATGTGTACTAAGGGTTGGGAATAGAAGGGTTGGGTTGATTGCTGATGAGTGTTTGTTCAGAGAAGTGTTCCATTAAACGTTCCATTATGGACAATGGTAGAATTAAATAAAAAGGTGTGACTTCACAACCTCATTTTTTGTCAGCCCATTTCAGAATCTACAAATCTTTATGAAGAACTTGTTTGGATTAATTTTGTAACACTATAAAAATCAATATGTGGGGAATTTATACTCGTCTCAGATAGTAATCCCTCACATTGAATAGCTTGGTGTCTTACTGTGGCTGTGTGCAGAAACTTAACTATGAAAACTTTCCTTGGTGTTGTTTCAAGAACACTCCAAGATCCAAAAACTGATTTTAGCTGCCAAAATTTATTAATAACTGCTGCTTTGGGAAAATGTGATGTACAAGGCATAAGCAAACACAGACATGTAAAGGAAATTTCTTGCATTAAAAGGTTTGCTGTTCAGCAGCCATGTCTCAGATTTGAAACTAGAAAAAAAAAAAAAATGTTATATGTAAAATGTTATATATATATATATATATATATATATATATATAATTACGTATAACATATGAAGTCTATAATTATTCGGGTAAGACACGCAATCACCAGACGTCAGTTAACATTAGTCAGACTGTTTTGCTATTCTTTCACTCCCCCTACTCGCTTTATGGTCTTCTGTTTTACTAACTCCTATTCTCTGCCGTTGACAAATCTTTAAATAGGCATAGCTAAAGATTGTTTCCCCAAGAGAACTCCTGGCTGGGTGTGAAAACTGCTTACTATCTAATTCATTAGTTCTGGTGCATGATTGAGGTTAGAGCCCTGTGGCATAAGCTGACACCAGCATCTGAGGCTGAGCTAACATCTTTTTGCGTGGTCCTACTCTAGCTAGTGAGCATCCCGGAGATTGGTTATCTTTTTGTTAATGTCCTGTTGTCACTGGACAAGAGTTCTCCCTCATGGGGGGTCAACAACATACTGCTGCAGATGCCAAATGCTCCGGCTTTCGATCTGCACAGCAACAGAGATGTGTGGGTAAACAGACAACAAGCTTCTAATCTCCTGCTGGGTCTGAGGGGACAGGATGAGACCAGAGAGATGGCCTGCAGCCGACACCAGAGGGCAAACTCATCAGGATCTGACATGTGTGCCAAAAAGTTTCTTCTCAGGAGCGAGGGGAAGTGCTTTACAAGTATTAGGGATAAAGCAGCAATAGTCATCCAATTCATTTATTGTTGCAAAAAAAACGCAGCAGCGACGAAAGATTTATGTTGGTGCTCTATGTCATACTATGCTTAAGTTTAAATTGAAGGTGGTAATTACTGAGTCATTTATGACATAACCCTAATCTGTTTGATCAGCATTTTTTCCCTCCTTCATCAGGAAATTGTCAACTTTAACTGCCGGAAGCTTGTGGCCACCATGCCGCTCTTTGCCAACGCAGACCCCAATTTTGTGACGGGGATGCTGAGCAAGCTAAAGTTTGAGGTCTTTCAACCCAATGACTACATTATCCGAGAAGGCACAGTCGGGAAGAAGATGTACTTCATTCAGCATGGTGTTGCAAGCGTCATTACCAAGTTTAATAAGGAGATGAAGCTGACTGATGGATCCTACTTTGGAGGTAAGAGGAGAAATAAAATGATCTGAAATTAAATTTTAAATACATATTTTTGCCAACATGAGTTGCATACTGTATATATTTAAGTCACACTTAAGGCATTCCTATAGTACAATCATATAGTTATAAAATGAAATATGACTCTAGCCCGAGGTCTTATTTTTGATGCTATTTGAAGTTGAGGTATTAGAGATGGTGATTCTCATTAACCAGTGTTGGACGTTAGTCAGCTTCCGCAGTTATATAACTGTTCATCTGGTTGTTGGAGTAGGCTAAGGCATGGATCAGGCATCTCTTAGGACACACAGAGGTTCCTCCCCCACCCACACACAGACATACACATGCATGAACACTGCCCCTCCATATGGTCCTGCTGCACGGGTTTGGCACTAACAAGAGCAGCTACTGTAGATGTTTGTTCCGTTTAAATTCAGAGATTCTGTTCTCAGTCTTTCTCTTGTTACCAAACATTACTGATATCATTAATGTTTTAAATGTCAAATGTAATTTTATTGCATTTTGTTTACTGTGACAAAATATGAAGGCAGGGGTTCTCATCTCATCTTTGTGAAAGCACAGCAAAGTTTTCTATTTTAGAGATTCTTGCATATTTTATCTTATCAGTTCATCCCCACTATGGAAGGAGGCTGAGGAATCTAAGAATACCTTCACTTTGTGTCTGTCTGCTGCAAACAGTTCTTGTTACACAAGCAAACTAAGGAAGCACTAAATCGAAAAAAGTCTTTTTTTGCTGCTTGTTCAAACCACAGGATTGCTGTCATACCCCCTCTCATCATGCCACTTAGTTTGCAAAGTCGCTTGCTTTAAATAATGGATTCCCTGAAGAAGGGAACATTTTAACTTCAGCACAGAATGGACGTGTCATATAGTAAGATATGTGGCAGCTGCAGTGCAGTGAAACATCTAGTTCAAATGATTGTCTAGGTCTGTAGCTCAGAATCACAGTGGCACAGAAAAAGTAGTTGTTTAAGAAATATCAGGATAAAACCTTTGGCCAATAAGGGTCTGAAGAATGGATCTCAATAACAATATATGTGGATGTTTTTGACAAAAAGAGATGAAACTACCAGTAGCTATACTGCATACTCCAAATAAGCTAGTGGTGGGCATGCCATTTTTTTAATAGTCTGAAGCTTATCTAACATCAGTTAATTTTTCACATAGGCCCAGACAAGTTTGAACCCTTTTTTTCCCTTAATAATTGAAATTATTATTTAAAAACTGAATTTTGTATTAACTCAGGTTATATTTGTGTAACATTACAATGAGTTTGATGATCTGAATGATTCAAGTGTAGCAAATAAGCAAAAAATTAAAAACAAATCAGTAAGAGGGCAAATACTTTTTCTGTATGCTAAACTGTTCAGAAACAGGTGTCTTAGCAAACTGGAAATGCACCTCTGGAGACCACATATATCAACCAAGGAAATGTGTTAGTCAGTAATTTTCTGAGATTTCTGAATGATTGAGTTTAGAACGTTTTGAAGGACGTTGTGTACTGCAAAATGTGAATTCCCTTTCTTTTGTGTTAATGGCATTCTCTCATGGTCTGCAAGGAAGTCCATATTAATTTAGCACTTATGCACTCCTAGTGCTGGGAACATGCTGACAACATGCAAAAAACATAGATAACATAGATAAGATGCTTTTTGTAATCAATTATTTAATCTTTTAATTAAAGATATTTGTTATATCTGTTCAAATTATAAAGAGCGCATTGCTCATTTTGCAGTGCTGTGTTGATGCCCGGCCACCTGCTGTTGCCTTCTGCCCAGCTGGTATTTTTATCCGTTTGTATGACATTAGTAGATCAGCCCTGAGATGGGAGCAGCTGGTTGTGCCAGGCACCTCACTCTTCCCCCTGTTCTCCAATGACTCACATTCTCCTTACAACGAGGCCAAACTGTGGCCAGAATAAGGAATCATTGAGGGGTTACTGAGAAAGAAACTGAAGATAAGAGAGCGAGTAACAAAAGCGTGCCCAGACACAGGAAACTATTAGCATAGTAATGAGCAAGACATCTATGAGGACAGTAGGTCACAAAGCAGCTCCAACCATGGTCAATGCCACATCTGCGTGCTCAAAAGGTACCATAGTAATCACTCCTCAGCCTCTGTAAATGGGATTACATATTGGTACCACAGCTCCATAGTGAAGTCAATCTGAGGCCAAGGGACTAATAGAGTATAATGCTAGAACAACGAGAGATAGCAGGTTAAGGTCCTTATTGAGCTTGAATGTCTTACTCGTACAGGACTGCACTTCCTCAGTCCTAGCCATGGACGGGAGAAGGAGTAGGGGAGTTGGTTATCATGAGTGAACATGACATATGAAGTGATGGCAAATTATCCCCAATTTTCCGGGGGGCAACGGTTATGCTTTGTGACATGGCAACAGACACTTGTCAAACCACATCATGCAAAGTGTTAACAAGGACCAGCCTTCCACACACACACGAACACACATGTACACACATAGGTCTTTCAGGTGACAGTGCTAATATTCCCCTTACAGGTTCAAGAACAAGCAAGAACATTTAAATTCAAAGCCAAAAAGTGTTCTTAAATGGCTTAAAAGTTTATGATTTTTGCAATTCCAAGTGAACACTGAAATGGTTATTGCTGCAAAGCATATCAGTTGATATCTTTCACAGCATTTAGTGTATGAAAATTCATTTCTGCAAGAAAACGCTGTGCAGGGAAGCACAACAAGGCAAAACTATAGCTGTACATTACATATTCAGAAGTGTACACTGGAGACTATAGCTGAAAACAGTGGCTGTAAACACAGCCTAAACACACACTTTCTTTCTTGCTCTCAGGTCAGTGTCAGCATGTTGATCTCATGTTCTTAATAATCACTCACTCAAAACTGGAGCTGAGTGTAGTCCGAGCGAATTAGCACAGAGAAGTTTTGTCTCCCACTGTTGCAGTTTGGGGTGCTGATGTTACCTGACACCAGAGTTAAGGCAGAGCAAGGTATAGCAATGCCCATCTCACTGATGTTTCTGAGAATGCCTGGCCCAAATGAAAAATCCCTTCCACCCATCCATTCATCCATCAGTCATGTTGCTTAATCCTGTAGAGGGTTATAGGAGCACTAGAGCCTATACCAGTCAGAAGTGGTGACCAACCTGATATACTGACGACCCTGGACAGGTCACCAATCTATCACAGGGCTGACAAATAGAGACAGACAACCATTCACCACAAAGACACTGGGAGACTGTGAAACAGAAAGTCACTAGTTGGCTGGCAGGTCTGAACCAGAACAATTTTGCAGTGAGGTGCCAGCACTGAACACAGCACCACTGTTCTACACAAAATATGACGTGTTGTGTGTCCTGAAGTGTTTTTTTTATTCTACTTTCTACTAAGAAAACAACTGTGTGACACTTTGGAAAAAATGCCTGTTTATTTTCTCTTTGGCCGTTTGATATTGAATATTGATAATACTCACTAGAATCTGCACTTGCTTTAATGCTAATCTAAACAAACTGTCTCCTGGCTCTAGCTTAATGTTTAGCATACACACATGAGAATGGTATAAGTCTTTTTGCATTGTGTGTGGCATCCAAGAAACCACTGCAGGGCTCTCAGGTAACATTGGTTCTAGCTGTCAGTTATAGTTGAACCTTTGCAATACATTTGGTGGACAGTAAAGGCAACAGTGGCAATGTTCTAATCTAATTTAATCACACTTGGTGCTTCTGCATTAGAGCAGCCTTTCCAACACCAACATTTTATTTATAAACCTCTTGTTCTTTGTTGGAGACAAGTTTCCAGTATGTATACAGTATGTCAAAATTTAGAGTCATGGCAACCAGTAATTTGGGTGACATTAATTGTTTTAAGCTCAGCTACTCAGCCAACTTAACTTTCCTTGACCCTGAGCCATTGGTTGCTCATTGTCAAGAAGTACTTTCTGGATGTAGCCATGCAGAATATCATGCAAACCTGTTGGCAGTAGAGTTTATTCTTTTTAATAAAATAGACCAGCCACTCACTGTCATCTACCTTTGTTTCTTCACTTCTGTAAAATTACATTTAACAAGACCGGTGTTTTTCTCTTTGTGTCCTTTTCTCCGGCCTGTGCACATTCTTTATTAACAGAGGTACCACATAAAGGGAGATTTTCCATCATAACAGTACTATCACCTTATTCACACCCACAGCTTGAGCATGTTGCCCTCGCATCTTGCACACTCTGTGCTCTATTTTGATGACAGCCCATGGCAGAGCCAAGAAAGATCACAGCACGACCAGTTAACGTTTAACAACTTAATGACGAGAGATGCTGTGATGTAGACTGGACACAAGTGCAAAAGTGGGTGGAGGCTGAGCTGTTTTGTTGGTTGAAAAGGACTGAACAAAAACCAAAGGAAGAAGTTATATTAAGGGTACTGTTTTAAATACTGCATGTTATGTTCAACTGAAAGATTAAGAGAAGAGAAAAATCTACATGAATAAATAGGAAGCGAGTAGATTGCACATTATTTTACAAAGGTTCATAAAACGCATGGCCCATTGGCTTACTGTACATCGCCTTCTTTCTCTCCATAATTCCGTTAGATTACAGACTTGATCAACCTATTAGAGTATTTAAATCTGAGAGTCAAGTATCCTAAGTAACATTTTCACTAAGATATGACAGGAGATTTATCATCTAAAGTAGATGATTTATTAGAATAGTCAACCTGAATAGATCACTGCGCAGACTCAGTGGGGCAAAGTACTTAAGTAAAAGTACACATTTCTCAAATAATGTACATATGCACAATTTTGAGGAACTCACTAATACTTACTCCCCTTTTTATGAGACATTTGTATGACAGCTATAATCACTAGTTACAAATCAAGATTTTGTGTATTTAAAAAACATATTTGGCACTTAATATACAATTCTTCACTGAAAAGTAAAGTAGTTGTCCCCCACCTTTTTCCAGTTCCGGTCCATTACAAAACAATCCAACTAGTGCCCTTTGTCTCATTTCATATGTCTATGACTTCTCTAAACTTGTCAGTTTAAAGTTGTCCACCACAACTTTTAGACCACCAAGAGTCCCACTCTGAGCAGTCTACAACAACAATGTGCAGCTCCAAGCTGCGTCTGTTCTAACACACGCTATGTCAGTTACTTCATGTCAGAAACCACAGTGGCTGAACAGGAACACTGAAATGCTGTAAAACCAAAGCCCTTTTTAGTTACACAGTACATACAAGTTCTGATGCAGTGCACTGATGCAGTAATGCCTGACAGGTTTTTTTCTGTAAACCTGACTACTGTATCATATTATGGGAACATTAGCTCTCTGCAGGATGATGAATTGTCTTTATGTAACAAAAGTGGCCACACTGCTGATTAGCTTCTTATTTCATTTACATTCGTATTAGCTCCTACTTCTGTACATTTCAGCACTCAAAGTTCTTTTCTGTATGTTAATTCTTAATTATGGGATTACTTCCTTTGTGTCACTCTGCACTCTCCATTATGGTTACTGTCTAAATTCTAATGGTGTCACTCTTTGTTTCTGGCATACAGAGATCTGTCTGCTTACCAAGGGCAGACGAACAGCGAGTGTGCGTGCAGACACCTACTGTCGCCTCTTCTCCCTGTCTGTTGACCATTTTAATGAGGTGCTAGAGGAGTACCCCATGATGCGACGTGCTTTTGAAACGGTTGCCATTGACCGCTTGGACCGCATTGGTAAGATCCGTGGACATCTAGTTATCCTGTTTGACTGGTCGAATCTCTTGCCTGTCATCGTGCCGTGTCTTGTCTTTATCAATATTTGTTTGCCTTCTTTCTTCATAAAAGCATTGTGTCTGCCATCTTGTGCTGCATGACCCGTATGCTATCTTAACATTCTTTAATTACTTATCTTTTTTTCTTAAATAACATTCAAGAAAATTTGTGATAACCAGCATTAATCCTTCTAAAGAACCAATGTAACGTTTTGTGGTTGGATTAACTGGAAGGCAGTGCATGTCGCTGTCCGGGAGGGAGTCAGGTCGCCCCCTCGTTGGTTTGGTGTTGACCCCCCCACTGGATGCCAGCGAGTGGATGGAAGCTAACCTTACATGCATGTGTGTCTGGCCCTCTTTCCACTCATCTGAACTCCTGGGTATGAGCAGCACCCCACCCCATATCAGAGTTCTCAAAATCAACCAGACACAAACCCTGTAAAAAGAAGCACAGAGAATGGGCAGGACATCAATCAGGTCCAGCCCGGCTTCATAACATGCAGGGACATGAATAGTTTAATTAATCTATACCCTCATCATGAGCAATGCTTTTTTTATTTTAACTGTCTGACAGGTCAACATTTATATAAGATTTTGGCCACTACAGTTGTAGTTGAAATCGAATAAGTGATGGTTCAGACACATTTTGAAAAGGGGCACATGTATGTAACACAAACAGGGCAATAATTGGTTAATTGACCCTAATGTTGCACATACACAGTCACGATTATAAACCAGTGTAGAGAACATTAAGTCAGTCTGTGTCTTTGCTTATATTTTGCTCCATTATAAATATGTTTCTTCTTGAAATGATCATGTTCTCTTATGATTTTTTTCCTTACTACATTTCATTAGTACATCAGTGTAACATGCACGTAAGAAAAAGAGTGTAGTGAGTAGACTTTAAGTGTATAATTATGACTGTAATCATGTTGATCATGGGTTATAGTACACACACATTGTTATAGTTTTGTTTTCTTTGTAGTTCAGCCACTGTCAGTGTAGCTCTGAGGTGAAATGGCAGAATTATGTATTAACACCATATCATTCTGTCACAAAGAACAATCCTGATGTGGTCTGAAGAGATCACCAAGATTGAATTGGCAAAATAAACAATAAGTACTAAAAGCCTAGTATTACTGTACAGTAAACAAAATTATAATAATTTTGGAATATGCATAAATATTACAATGTTATTTTAATAAAACTTCTAATTAGAAAACAAAATTTGAAACATTAATAGATGACCATTTCAAAGAAGGGATGCACCAAAACCAAATGTTTTCAGAGCAAGTGCTGTTGTTTACTTACACTTGAGTACATTTTACAATTAGAATTCTCATAAAAATACAATGATTTAGGAGTTTTTATTTTAATGAGATCTCGTTTCTTTCTTTCTGACTGACTAAATAAAATATATGACAGCAGGCTGTTACTGGCATCGAATTTAACATAAAACATGACAATGCTTCATTCCAAGTTTGTAATTGGACAGTGGTTCCTAACCCTTTGAAGAGTGTCTATCATAGGATGAAAATCTTTTGTGACTCCCACTCCCAACCCCATACATATCTCCTCTTCTGTCTACCCGCTCATTCAAGTACAGAGGAGCACAGTATCAGATCCAATACCAAATACCGGCAACAGTAGGTGCATCTCTATTTCAAAGTGTCTAAATCCTGCTAGTTCTGATTGAATTACTTTGGAAATTTATAGGGTGTATTATGATAAACGAAAACACCTTAATGATTAATGCTAATGAAAATTTTTATCTCCACTCACTTTGACACCAACGCATAATCTCAATTAACAGAAAATACAATTAATTTAGATTTAAGTGATGTGTCATTGCGTCACCAATAATACCACAATGTATGTCTCCGAGATAGAGGCCATAATGTTTAGTGTCATTATTATACAACAATTACAGCAAAAAAATTTTATATGAATGAACATTTTCGCAATTCTAGTGTGCCAGTGTTGTCTCATATTGGTGGTTAAGCTTGCAGTCTGTATCTACTTTTCTGTTGTTGTTTTCCTTTGTCATGGCTTTGTATTTGTGTATTACTTTGCCAGACACAGACGCACGTCAATATTGAATTGTTTTGCAAGCCAAGCGATGACTTAACATTGGATATTGTAATGTTCAGGTCAATCAGAATGCAACAACAAATGTGGAACTGCTGAGAAAACCTTTTCTCTTGAGAATTACGTTCATATACAACTGTTAAAAATTACTTTTAATACAGCATCAATAACATCTGACAAAATACAAACACAGTTGGACAATTTTCAGTTCCAAATTCATACTAATCATGTCTGCAAAAATTCACTAGTGTTATCAGTTTTTCTATCCATACAATATCTGCTTCTGTTGAGTATAGCACATTTATTTCATGGCTAGGGTTAGGCAAATAAAATCATCTGATAATGTTTACAAAAAGGTTGTGGTTAGGTTTGCATTTCACACTGCTTTACATCACTAATTTGTGGATTATTACGGGAGACAAATCTTCATATCTGTCTCTCTCTCTCGTTTCCATCTGCACAGGCCTCAGTACCTACTGTTCCACAGTGCTATGGAAATGTCAGACTGCTCTTTGCACTAGAATTGAACATGAATAATGAATTGTGAATTAGTTGCATATGAATGTAATTCACGAGAGACAAAGTTGAATTTTTGAACAAACACAATCACAATATTTGCCCTGTAGTGATGGGTAGGAAATTGTTTCCACTGTGCCCTTCACAACATACTGTATGCCCTTTAATCTCACCAATCCTGATCTACATTTGCCCTTTTTATGAGAGCTATAAGCTGAGTTAGCTTTTCACTATAGCTAAGTGTTATATAATCTGACACCTCTCAGAGTGATTCAATCCATCCTTTCAGACAAACCATGAAGGGGGTTTTGTCTCATACGAGGGAAGATACCTTGTCATGATCCGTGCTGGTTGTATGGTTTCAATATATGAACTGCATTTGGTTACATGCTTGTCTTGCTCTAAAAAGGAAGAAAAAAGTAACCATTGCTAACGTGTTGCACATTTGACATTATCTTTTATCTATCTAAAAATTATTTGACCAGGAGTCCGTCTTGAGACGAGCACATCTCGTTTTCAAGAGTGTCCTGGCCGACGAGTAGGCATCAGGTAAACACTTTATTCCAATTCCAATATTCCAACAGGGACTAAATGACTTATAGAGGCTTGCTAAATGGATTCGGTCTCAAATTCATCCTCCAAGACTTTCTAAACTTTTACTGAAGGTTACACCTGTTTGATTCCTGCATCAGTAACTCACGTCACCCACACTAGTCCTGCAGATGTTTTGATGGACACATTCAAAATGTCAACAACTAAGACAATCAAGGAAACAAAGAGGTCTCATTCAGTTTTACATGTCACGTTTATTTTGTGTCAGATTTTTGAAAAAAAAAAAATCTAATTGAATATGAACACATTTCCAGCTCTATTGGTGTGACATTTTTTATTTAATCTTTGAATGCTTTGTTCAAAGTGTATTCACAAATGAAATCATGTCTGCAGATTAGTAAAAAATTTACTAATGCAATGCCACATACAGTTTATGTTAGAAATCCCATTTCATTATTTATTCACACTTTCACCAATAGAAAAGGTTTGTTTCTGATTGTCTGTAAGTGATTTGAAAAAGGATTAAGTCTTCAGTGACCCTAATCATCTCTTTTTGGCTTATTTATTTAGACACAGAACTACATCATGTGTGGAGGGACATTTTATTTAATAGAGTAATAACCATTATCTCCCTCTCTAAAATTATTTCTGTAGTAAGAAAGTGAAAGTGATATATCTTTATGCAGCAGTGATGTATAAATGTAGAGAAACAAAAATGAAAATGATTGATGTGTAATTTCCCTGTAAAGCCTTGAATGCATCTCAGAATTGGTGACTTTTGTTAAGTTTTTTCTATGATATTTGTTAACATTTCAGTGTTTGTGTTCTGATTGTTTTGTGTTTGTGAGGCTTGTTCATTGGCTTTTAAAAATGTTTTTAAAAGATTTCAGATTTGGGCTAATTACTTTATTTTAAATCATACAGATGGATGAACTGTGTTTGTTAAGCTAATTTTTCTGGTTCCATTGTGCCAGAAATATGGATTAGAAAACTGCTCTTATCAAATGGTAAATTGGCCCATTTCTGAACCATTTTATTTAAATATTAAATATTATAGTTCCTTATATGAAAAAGAAAACATTCTTCACACGTGAGTGGTGTTTACATTTTGTTTATGTTTTGTTTGTTTGTTATCATTTTATTTTTAGGGCTATTATTTTTTATATATTAATAGTTTTGGAAAGTCAGACTTCCCTCTAGTCTTTATAAATTAGGTAAACTGGTATTTTCAGGTGAGTCACAGTATAAATATGTTTGCTTTGAACTGCATATTAAATCCTGTCTGTAGAGATATGCACTGTATAAAAGTGCACAATCAGTCAAATTTAATGGTTAGCGCAAAACAGTAATTACAGTACATGTGATTTTTTTGTTTTTTACAGTAAACATATACTGTACAGTACTTATAAATTCCCCAAATTTACAAAACATTTTCAAAAGCAATCAGACAAATCTTTCTCATGGCAGTTTCTGCTACTGTACTCAAAAAGTCTATTTCTAACAAGTCAATGCAAAGTGAAAAAAAATAACCATTAAAATGTTTTATATCCAAATAGAGCTGGGCGGTATGACCAGGTCCATTTTCACTGTTCAATACCTGCACTAATGCAGGTACCTCTGTTACATGCGTGTTTAGCGGTGTAGCAGTGAAAAAGGTCCCCCTTAAACAGTTTCCCGTTGCGCTACACTCTGAACATTGTTACAGCTATTTAAATCGGTATTGCAGTATAAGAAAAATCTGTATCATAACAAACATAAAAAACATTTTTTGGTATGAACCAGTTTACCGCCCAGCAATATATCCAAGTGTAGATATAGGTATAAAAGTCTGATATATTTTATTAAGAACAAACAGGACATAACAAAGAGAGAATATAAGATGCCAGAGAAGAATCGAGAAGCAGATAAGACAGAGAGCACAATATAAGACATCTTGTTGTACAATATGTATGAGCAGAAAGTCTGAATACAGTTCTGCCTAGTCTCAACATATGTGTGTACACTTTGCAGTGTACCACGATATATGACATTTTTCACAACTTATGCATGTTGTTAGGATGTCCTAACAATACCACTGGATATAACTACCTTGTTGATGTATTCAGACGTTGCCGTACAGCCATTAAATGTCTGTATTTAAGATTATGTATATGTTTGAAAAATTATAAATATGTGTTGTTCTTCAAATCTACAGTGTTTAACCCTGTCAACTTTAAAAATGCAATGAAACTAGCCTTGTAAGTTACCAGCAGTCTTATTTTCAATTTGTGGTTCTAGTTGTAGCTCTGTTCTACCCAACCCTGTAGCTGCAGTGAAAGTGAACAGCATCAAATGGAGAACTTGATTTTGAGGAATTGGCTTCAAAACACATCATCAATCCATTTCCAATGGCTACAGCTGTGAAAGTCCTGTTTTATAGCTGAATGCATGGCTTGCTGGCAGCCTTGAGAGGTGAAAGCCATCAAAGCAAATGCTGTGAAGGATAAACTCGGAGGAGAAATCTTCTGCCCTTGAGGACAGAGTCTAATGATTGATTGACTGTAGCTAAAGCGCTCAGCATACTAAAAGTCCACTTTGTCTTCTTTACAGACAAATACTGTCTCACGACATGTCGATAGGTCCATAGTAATTAGTGAAAACGTATCCTCTAAATAAATTTGGGCAAAGTCACATTATCATCATTGCAAAAAAAATGCCTTTTCAGGACATCTTTCATGCTTTTAGTACCACTTAGCATTTTACCACAGTTCTGCTCCTAAACTCTGAACTCCACAAAAGTGGTTGGTGTTTAAAGAAACCATCTGTGAGGTTTTTATTATCACAGTCTATGACTTGTGACAGGCTGGGAAAGATTTCAAGGCCTGCGGACTCAAAATGCCCTTTATAGTTTTTAAGATAAGCACTTTTTAAAACCAGTCTGTTTACGGTATTAAGGGAACAATATATTTTTGCAGACAAAGCACACTGAGAACTATTTTATGTATTAATTTTTTATTAAACATACATAATCTTTCTGTGGTAAGATGAGAAAAGGTTTTATTTAATGTATATTAAAATTTACCATATGTTCCCAGTGATGGTAGGAATGGTAGTTGCATTGTTTTACTTGCTGCTTCATTTTAACAAAAAACAAACAAACTTGTTCTTAGTGTCCTTGTGGTGTGTTTTAGTCAAACTGTTATTGTGATTTCAATAGAATGTGACTTATATATATATATAGATAGAGAGAGAATATATTCTTAGAGCTTAGACTTTTTTGTAATTTCTTCTAAAAAAGAAACCTGTAAAAAGAAATCTGTGAAAGTGATGTGTGGGTAACACTCATCAGTACTCTTATGTGTTTCATTGTCCACATCGGCACATTCACAGTCTTCGCCATCATGTCACATTTTAATCTTTGTCTCCTTATCTGTCTTTCCCTCCTGTCATATTCTATGTTTCCCATAGTCATTACCATACAGTGTCTTTGTAACGTTATATTCAATATGCCAAACAACTCAATGGACATGAAAAGGTGCAGCTTGTAAGTTTAAAAAAGTTGAAATGAGTGCCATAAATTTACAAATTTAGCAACTCGCTCTTATTCTATCAAAGGTCAAAATTAGATGCATTAGGGAGAAAGAATGTTCTAAAGGTGCTCCAACTAAATATACAAGCTGCATTTACTGTCCTTATTCCTGCCCTTTTCCTGTGGTTTAGTGCAACCAAAGTTTGCCATGGCTGTATTTGCTCACCTCTCCTGACTGCATCTCAACAGGGAAGAAGAACTCCTTGCTGCTGCAGAAGTTCCAGAAGGATCTGAATGCCGGCGTTTTCAACACACAGGAGAACGAGCTACTGAAGCAGATTATCCGTCAGGACAGGGAGATGGTGATGATGGTGGACCGCAAGCAGTCAGTCACAGGGATGAACTCAACACCAATGTCAGGAAACTCGATCATTAATTCTCCAGCCCAGCCACCCTTCTCCACTGCCTTCGGCGCTAGTCAGTTCCAGCAGTCCTCTGTACCCATGACCTACAGTGCTTCAGCTATTGCCAATGCTTCTGCTGCCCGCATGATGCCAGCTGCTGCAGCTGCTGCAGCTGCAGCAGCACAGGGGGTTTATCCTGCTCCCAGTGTTTCATATGGTAACCTGAATTCTTCTTCAATCAACCCACAGCAGCAAGGAGCAATCATGTCACCCTGCTCTTTCACGGCTGCCATGTGTAGCCCACCTGTACAGACCCCACTGGCTAGCCGGAGCTTCCAATATGGCTCACCCACAGCCTCCCAGCTGTCACTTATACAGCAGCCCATTGTCCAACCATCTCTAACCACACAGCAACAACTTGCTCAGCAACCTGCTGTATCATCTGCAGCCGCCGCTTCTGCCACACAGCAGCAACAGCAGCCATCTCCTCAACAGCAGGTCCCTTCACCTCAACGGGGAGACATCCATAAGAGTACACAGGCTCTTCAGTCAGGCAGCTTGAGTCGAGATGTCCGACACTTATCGGCCTCCCAACCATCACTGCCACATGACACATCTCTGGGGCCCAGACCGCACCCAGCCTCAGGGGACTCTCTGGCCTCCATCGTGCCACCAACGATCCAGGGAATTAATCTGCAGAGTGGCATCCGCACCACAGTGCCCCAGCGGGTTAATTTATTCCGCCAGATGTCGTCAGGAGCTTTGCCCCCAGTGCGCTCAGCTGCGGCCGCAGCGGCAGTGGCAGCAGCATCAGCATCAGCATCATCATCATCCTCAACCCAGCACAGGGAATCCCCCGGATCTAGAAGAGATTCTGTTCTGAGCAGTACAGAGACTGAGCAAGACAAAATGCGTTTTGCATCAAATTTATGATCTCATTTTTCCTTTTTCATTTTTTACACTTAAGTATGTTAGAATTCATTTTTAAAAATGGATATACAAAAAAAGAGATACAAATGAGGAACTTCAGCATTTTTGTTTCTCTCAGATTTTCTTCTTCTATAACCTCATAGCTATCCTGTACATACAAGCCCTTGTATTATATTTTAGACACATTGTCTCCCTAAACTTAAGAATGTATATTACACAGATATGTCTTTTCTTTTATGCCATATGGATGGATGCCTGACTGTGTGTGTGCGTGTGCATGTGACTGTGTGTGTTTCAAATCCAACTACAATATTTGGCAATGGTAATTTAAAAGCTGTGGTATAAACATGGGTCTTCCTATCTGAGAGATATAAAGAATTATATACAATTGTGAGAATGACTACTTTCTTTTTTACCATTGGGGAAGAGGGAAATTATCTTCTCCTATTAAACAACTTTAGGCATCACTGTGGAATAATACATGCAAACAACTCAAATAATGACAAATAATATCAAAAAGCACACACTGATAGAATGAATCTTATACCAGTTTCTTGAACACTCATTCAGAAATCAACACAAATACTCACAAATAAGTGTTACGTTGCTCTCAACAACGGAAATCAAGTCTGCTGAGCCACTATATCCCCACTGTGGCTCACATACAAACCATGACAGTGTTATGGGTCCAAAGGGAATAGATAATAGAAATGCTGCTTTCTTTGTTCATTTTCAAGTAAAATGGAGTGTGGAAAACTATATGGATGGATGCTAATGTTTTCTATTTCTAATTTCAGATGGCTGAGATGTTACATAATGTTGCTTAAAAATTCTGTGTATATTTATAATATTTATAAACTAAAGATTATCACCATTATGCAATAGACTGTGACATAAAGATTACCTATATGTGTGCTGTAAATAGTTTTGTAGATCTAGCATTTACAGGTACTGTGTGGTGCATTCTCTATCATAACAATGTCTTAGTTCTATCAGGAACCTGGATATCATCTATATGCGACAAAGGTTAAGTGACAAAAAAAACACTATGTTTCATAAGAGATAAACAAACCTTAATGCAATAGCTAGCACTACCTGATGCCTGATTGGACGACATTTAAGAATCTCTCTGTATATTCTTCCTAGTCTTGTATGGTGTTTTATTCCGCATCAAGTGAACATTTATAATATTTATCTACAATACACAACTTGATTTCGAAGGCATCCTGTTGAAAGTGTGTCTTTTCTATTGCCTCATTTCTCAAAACTGCTGAGGATTTTAAGAGTGATTCTTTGTTTTGTATTAAAAGTCAAACTGCTCTTTTGAAACCTTATCTCTTAAAGACAAATATTAGGCTCCGTTTCTAAGCATTACACCATTCTTTTAAACCACAAATTCAATTCTATGCTCGCTTTCCTGCTTCTTGAGTAAAACTGTACTGTACGCCGTCATCTCACAGTTACTGTAGTTGAAAAGCTTGGCACAACACTTTGAACCTGTATGTTTTAGGTTAAAGTGATCACTTATCCAGTCACTGAAGTGTTCAGGGGGACATTTTCACTAAAAGATGTCTTCATGCTGCTACAAGTAATGGGGCAAAAATGCTGGTTTGCATTAAGGTTTCAGTCTCATGTAAATCCAATATGTGGGCTTACGCACTCTAAACTGACCTGGACTGATTGTTGAGGCTGGAAGCAAGGTCAAGCCGTAATATTGTGACTATCAGAAAAATAACAGCTAATCTCACAAATAGTCAAAGTATTTGATGACTCAACTTAAATAAGCCACCTATTATGGCTTACAGGTCAATTCCTGCACCTACAGGTTGTGCTCCAGGCCTTCCTTTCGTCTTAACCAAACGAGACAAAGTATTCTACACTCTGTCACGCTGAATTTCTGTCTAGACTCATAGTTTTCATGGCACCAAATGTCCTATCAGTTCAAAGTGACTAAGCCCATCGAGATTTAAAAAGATTACAAGTCTTTGCTACAGACTGTGTCCATAGTGTACCAATACAGTCAACCCACCAATGTCATGAAAGCATGCACTGTCACAAATACTTAAAAAGATACTATCTCAAAAATGTTGACGTTAAATGTAATGTTAGATTATGTTTTGTTCATTGTCCGTCTGCCTAGACGTTATATGTGTGTGTGAACAGAAGCATTGACTTTTCACAAGGACATTCTTAAGTATTTGTGCCTAAACTATAGCCATGTTCCTTTCTTTTGTTATGAGTGTGAGCTTGGTGCGTGGGGGGGGGCTGGGGTGGGGGCACTTCTGCACACAACTGCGCATTCATTCTTACTATAAAGGAGTAAGCAACAGTGACGGCCAAATGTCTCAGTTTATTCAATTGGTATCTTTACTTCCAATGTGAACTTCTAGAGGCAGGTTTTTTTCTAAAATTCTCAGTCAAGCTATATAGAGTATTTAATGAGGTCATGTACAGTTTAAAAAAAGTGTAATCTTTAGACTTGCAGTAATAGCACGCTCAGTGAGACATTGTACAAATTTGGAGCACCTTTATACCTTTCTTTACAGCTATCCACTGATGTTTGGGTTGAATATTGATGTGTGGAAGAAAACTGGCCAAAGCTAAACATTATAAGTCATTGTCTTTGTTTTAAATTGCACTTTCTGATTTATTACTTTTTTTTAAATATCCTTTCGGTTAGGTTAGATGCTGAATGAGCTAGAAAGTGAGCAATATTCCTGAGAGTTTGTGCTGCCCTGATCCTGTGTGAGGTTCTAAATGAGGAGGGTGATGTTCTATTTACAACAGAGAGCGCTTAATCGTGAATATGCCATAGTGTATAGGAACTAGTGCACAGTCAAGATGGATAGCAGCACTGTTAGTTTGTGCTGTTTTTGATAATTGCCTTTGGAGGGAGAGCTTCCCAAATATGTGCTTTCTTTCACTATACCAATCACAACTAACATAATGGAATGGGCATTAATGGTGATATACAACACAAACTAATGAGCATTCATATTAGCAGTATAGAGACTCTCAACAAACCAGCACATGTATTTGTATATTTCTTTTTGTTTATCGTTTTGTTGGTTTGAGAAAAAAAAATGCAAAAAGAACTGAGAATAATGCCCACAGAAGACTAACCAAATGTTTATTTGGTTTTGAAGACCACAGGTTTCATATGTTTACTGATGATATATGTAGTGGAAAGAGGTGCTTGGTCCTCTTTAAGCCCACTCACATGGTCATTGATCAGCTCATTCATGTAATCCAAGGCTTAGAGAAAATAGGTTGGTTACTTGATACACATTAAAGAAAGATAAATGTAAACTTTCTTACAACAATATGCAGACAAACAATGTTTGTCAAAAAATCTTTTTGATTTTTTTTGTTTATTTTGTTTGTAAATAATAAACCTTTAAAATATAGAAAATAAACGACATATTGTCATTTAAAAAAAAAAAAAAAAAAGAGTGTGTGTCATTCTGTTGCTGAACTGTGTGTGTATTGAGACAGGCACTGCTTGAATTTACATTTTGATCGAGGGAGAAAATAGAGAGATGATATCACAGATGAAGCAGTGACAGAGAGGCTCAGAGTATTCAGGAATACTATCAGTATTTACAGGTGAGGTGAAGAATAGGTCTTTCTGGCCACCAGCGATTAATATTCATTATCTTCAAATCCAGTTATCGTGGCATAAAGTCATCATACAAATTAAAGATTTTTAGACTTATACTGGGGAAAAGTTATTAAAAACAGGCTCACATAGTAACAAATTTGCTAGATTTGAAGCCACAAATTGAGCACAGCTCAAATTGCAAAGGCGGTTTACTGTTACCCTTGGAAAGCTGGGCTCAGAGAGGTTAGGCATGATTTAGTTGATGTATAGAGCCATTATTAAAGAAACAGAAACTCAATTAGGCATTCATATTTAAATATTGATATGCATCAAAATAAATTTTTAGCATGTATTAAAGATCCAAAAACCACAGTTGCAGAGTTAATTTTGTTAATGATAAATATTTGTTGATGAAGGTTTACTAAATTGCAACGACAAAGATCATTTTAGAAAATATTATAAAGAAAATGATGGCAAAATCTCAACATGATTAATAAAGATGAGACGGAAACAGTCGATATCTTTGACATACAATTCAGATCAGTCCCCATATGAAAACACTGAAAGTCTTTTTCTTTTTTAACCAGGCCTTTGCATGTATGCATTTGAATGTGCAAATCTGTGTCCAGGCAACTTTCTCATCTATCATAGAGCCAAAAAAATAAAAACACAAACTCAAACCACAGCTTTGTATTACTGTTTTGGCTGACCGGTTAAATTACTCTTTAAAACTCACCCAGGCTGTACTGTTATTAGGATTT
This sequence comes from Ctenopoma multispine, assembly GCA_034779795.1. NCBI lineage: Eukaryota > Metazoa > Chordata > Actinopteri > Anabantiformes > Anabantidae > Ctenopoma > Ctenopoma multispine. Next base: position 6,256,439 of record JAUYWH010000004.1, read on the forward strand.
GAAGAATGATTTGTCTGATGACAATGTCCCAGGAAAATGTTCAAAACGCTTGTGTAGTCAGCTACAGTTGCATATGTAATGCAAAGTGACACACAGGAAACTGGTTTTGCAGTAGTCACCTTTCTGCATTTTCAGGTGTTGTCAGCCTTATTCTTGACATCACTCATCATTTCTAATCATGTGGCGGGCTCTTATTTGATGGGCTGTAAAAAATCAAACAAAAAAAAAACAAACTGATTTACCCTGTGAACCTTTTGTGTCACATCATGCCTCTTGCATTCTACCCAGGGACACCCCCTCACCAAACCAGACTGGTTCCTTGACTGGCCCCTTACTGGCCCCTGCTGTGTGCTGCATGTGTGCTGCACTTGTGAACGCCTGTAGTCTAGGTACAGTATATAGTTGAACATAGGCCAATTAAATAAGGTTTGACAAAATAATCTTAAACAAGTTTTTCAGAACTAAAGAAAACAAAAATTTTGCAAATTAATGACAGAATTGACTTACAGAGAGAGTAAGAAGAGACTTACATATGACAACTGGACAGTTCACACTTTAAAATTGTTTCCACAACCTGTCACAGATTTTTAATCTTTGTAAAACAAAGTTAACATCAGCTAAAGATGTTAAGTTAGTTATTGTACATCTCCCTCATCGACCTCAGCCATTGGTTGCGAATGTCAGATTCTACCCCAACAGCCTCCACAATGCAGCTGTACACTATATAAACATCTACTGTAGAGGTCTTTCTTAAAGCTTACTGTCACCGTTTTGTGATTTACAGTGCAAACAGGTACAAAGGAGATCCATTCGTCTTCCATTCAGCTGGTAAAATTGTTCAACTTCTACTTAATTACGGAGATAGCCAGGCGTAATGGGATGAATGAATACAGATTAGCTTGATGAAACAACAGTAATGGAACTACAGCCAACCTAATTAGCTTACTACAAAAAAAAAAGAAAACAGAATATAATCCAGACTCTACAGTGCAGTCCTGTAAGAATTACCTTTAGTTGTACGAACATAATTTAAAGACTCATTTTAGTCTATCTCATCATACTTACTTAATAATCTAGATCTACTATTTCAGATTTTGGTTGCCATATTTTGCAATGCTTAGCCAAACTCTCAGGTTACTGTTAATACAGTCCTCAATTTAGAATTTTTCTTCAGCATTCAGTAATGTCACTTTTGTCTTCATACATATGTGTACAGTGCAAACTTTAACTTTCACGAAAAAAAAAAAGTCAAATACAAGCAGGCTACAGCTAATTTGTCATCATTACACTTCCTGTTTACTTCATCCAAAGCATAACAGGAAGAAATCTCAAATGATTGATTCCCTAAACCACTTTACTAGATACACCCATTCAATCTAATATAGTCCAATACAGCCAGGCACATGTCATTACTTGTAAGGGCTTATCGATGCCAGTTTCAGTTGCAGTGTCAATATTAATATTTTCTACAGTAACATCTTGTTTCTTTACGGGACCACTATAATACTATGAGCCATTTATTTTTTTTATTTTTATCTTCTGGCCCTTTCTGGGGAACTGTGATGGCAAACCAGGTCGTTATGAATACATACAATACAATACAAGTGCAGTAGGTCTAACTCCCAGGTCACACCTGTCAACATTGATGAAACACAAAGTCTCTTATCCCAGCATTCCTTCAGCTGTCACTCCTTTTCATACATTGTTGTTTAGTGAGGATTTGAGTTCTCTTGCAGACTTGCATGTCTATGGTTAGGATTAGTGGGTGTTATCTCCTTTAAAAAAAAACAAAAATAGGTTACAGGTTTAGGCTTCAACCTCACTGGTCCAGCAGTGACTCAATGTTTGGTTGTAGAGAAACCAAAGACCTTATAATAACAGTCAATGCTTTTGTTACCAAACTTATATATAGGTCTTACCACTTGTTTCATTTATGTAAAGTTTGAGGTCTTTGCATAACACCCATAGTGTGGAGATGTCTGACAGAGAATATGCATTCTAACCTTTGTCTGACCATGAAATGACTTGTGACCTACAAATAAATGTCCATGTCCTTAAGAATGATGTGTGCTATGCAGTCATTAAAATTAATATAGAGTTGCATGTAAGTGTGTTTTAGTGTGTTTAAAGATGAATCAACAACTTTACAGGTTCATGTAAGTTAAACTATATAAGGACAGCAGGATATAAAATACTGTAGAGTAAAGACCACCAACGTGTGTGGTCATCCAGTTAGTCTGGAATAAATTACATGCTGTGTAGAAATAATGGATTTGAAATGTAATTACTTTCCCATTGAGATATTTTAATGGATCTTTAGCAGAAGTATTCATAACCTCTGATTTATCTGGCAACAGTTTACCATTCATCAAGGGCTTAATGAGCTACACTGATTACCCCACACCAAGTACTTTGATGTGCTGGGCAGCATCTCACTGTTAAATCAACTGCTGCACTATAGGATACCATGTTTCCTAGATTCAAATAACAAAACGTGCTTGTCAAAAATAAGTTGTTTACACCATGGTGCAACAAGCTTTATAGCAGTAAAAGCTCATTTCTGTAAGTAATACAATTGTGAATTTG
>JAUYWH010000004.1:6276523-6361842 GCA_034779795.1 Ctenopoma multispine
ACACACACACACACACACACACACACACACACACACACACACACACACACACACACACACACACACACACATTGTCACAGAGGGCAGTGGAAACAGACCTGTACAGTTCTTTATCAAAGTGAATCTGGATCTGATAGGAAGATGAAAGAGGACGGATGAAGTCAAGGGCAGATGCAATGGACTGTACGTGTGCGTGCATGTGTGTATTGAGTGGTAAAAAGGAGCCAGGAGCTCCAGAAGAGGGGGAGAGACATAATAGCAGGGAGGGGCAGTGTAATATGGCCATCCCAAGGACACTGCACTGAGATTATATTTATTGATTGCGGCAACATTGAGGGGACATGTACTGTGAAATGTACTGTGCTAGAAGTAAATTCCAGCTTCACAGTAATTTTTTTTTTTGTATAGTAATCAACAAAGGGGAAATGCTTTAAATCTGCTTAGTCCAGATTTTGATTGTTTCCTCTGTGAACCTGTAAGATTGAACTTGTAGGATTTTATCAAATATAAATAAAGAAAATTCAGTTTTTATTATGGAACAGTACTTCTGACATGTTATTAAAACTGTGCTCTTTTGGATAAGGACAGCTATCGTATTATTCATCCCTGCAGTACTTTGTTTACCAGATTTGCTTCTGTGTTGATGGAAATGTTTACAGCAACTGCAAAAGAAGGCTTCCTCATGCAACACATCTCCTTGCAGCTTATGTGACTCACCGGTGGACCTTAGAACAGCTGGCACAAATGAAGAAAGAAAGAGATAGAGAGCGAATGAGAGTCACAGTGACATGTGGTGGGGGAAATTGTTCTCACTGAGATGACAGAAAGAAAACTCTCTATTAACCTGCTGCCACAACAGTGGAGGAGTTAGAGCCAAAGCGATGATGGCCATGCTTCATTTACTCTCCTTTGTCTTCCTGTTTGGTTCTCTGTATTAAATACCCTCCAGAAAGAAACAAGTAATGGAAATGAATAGCAGCTTAAAGATACTTTTATTAATAAACACATTTATTTGGGGATTTATTTGCATAATAATTGGTTGTACATATTTTTTACTTTGTATAATTTTAGTGTAGCCTGAGGGACAAGTTCACATTTTCTCAAATAACAATATTTCTATGTACAATCAAACTGTTTTGGATGCAGTATTTATTCCTCTTTTCTATACTAACATAATTTGTTCAATTCAAACAACTAAAGCTTTACATTGTAGATTGTGCATACAATTGTTGTAGAAGCAAGTTAAATAAATAAACCTGTGTTGTAAGCCATTTTTGCATCTGTTTTTCTTCCATTTGGTCTCAGCTCCATGTCATTTGATGCAGCAGAAGAAAAAGAAACATTTACTTTGTGTTACCGGCTTGCTTTTTTCCCTCATCCATTCTGACCAACACACCCATGTGTGTCTCCTGTTTTGTTCATATTTGAATCACTTCAGCTCTGCTGATGTCATCTCAACTTTTAGTATTTTGGCAGAGTTATGAATCATATGTGTTGTGCAGAGTCTTTGCATAGAGCAAGATTTACCCTGTCAAACAAGCTGAGTTGAGTGAAACATGCCAACCACATTTTTCAGTTTTCAGTTTATGCTTAATAAGCCAGCAGGCTGTTTGAAAGATGAACAACTAACTGAATATATTATTTAATTATATATCTAATGGTTTAATGTACCTTGAAAGAAGTTGATTTTAGTGGCCTGGCTGGTTATTAAAATATGCATAATAGGAACCATACTGAAATAGGGTTAGGGTTAGGTGAACTTTGAGAGTGTGGAAGTCAAGAAAAGAGAAAGTTAAACACTGTATTAAACTAAAGCATTGTTCTAATGATGAGAATGAAAATGACTTACTGTAATGAGTAAAACTGACATTTTGGACTAAATGCAGGCCGTGTGGTGCAGCATAATAAAGCTATGCTGACTGTGATCATGCTGCACTGAATAGTTTGTATACAAATCTTGTGGGAGGCAGTGTGACCTTGACAGAAAAGAAAACCCTGTATAAAGAAAGTCACTGCTTTGATTATTTGAATGTGTCCCCATCAATAGCCTTTTGAGCTTTCAAAACACCACGAGAGAATTCATTTTCATTCACCTTAAATAAGAATTTTGTTCATGACGCAAGCACAGCCTACAAGTGTACACAAATGTGTCTGTGATGCAGGCTGTTAACAGTGAGCTCAAAGTTGCTGTGGCTCTCTCCCGGTGTGTCTGGGCATGTGCAGAGAAGCACTGCAGTGCTGCACTGAGAAAAGAGAGAAAGACAGAGAGAGACGAGTTTTGACAGTGAGGTGCAATATTCCCTGCAATGTTCTCGCTGCCATCTCTGTGTTAGAGGAACATTTTGAGAATAAAAGGTGATGTCTGCGCATAGTGCAGTGCGGCAGCTGTGCATTAGGAACCATTCATTACGTGTGAAAACGTTTATGTCAGTGTCAGTAATCTACAAGGCCCTGACACATGCTCCCATTGGACAGTTTTACAGTGTTTCTTTTCAGATTGCATCTTGCCATAAAATACAACAGTGTCAGTTTGGTGCAATACAACATCTTAAGACATAACATCTGAGATTAACAGCGTAGTTCTGCCTAATCTTTTCTCCTGTTCAACTCAGTTTGCCTTTGCAGAGATCTATTTATTGGCTTTTGTTTGTTGCCAACTGTTCTTCCTCCTTCGATCACATTTCTTTCATCTGACTTAATCTTAGGTCCATTTGTTCTTGTGATGGTACAGATTCTTTCCTTATTGATGAAGTGAAGCCAGACTCTTGATGTGGCAATGTCAAGTGAAACAAAAGTCCAGCTGTGCTCTAGCCAATCATTCTATGTGAGGAAATACCCAGCTCAGATCAAAAGTAATACTGATTTGTCTGAACAGGAAATAGATAGTGAGATCACTCAGTGTCTTAGCTCAGCCTATCATTCAGTCTGGACTGTTGCAGCAAGATGGACACATACACACAAACTGAGAATTCTGATTAAAGCAAGTCTGCCAACAGTTCTAGTTAACAAGCTGCATGATAAAACATTTATTTGAAATGGACAATGATGTACACTGGGGTAAAATGTTTTGTTTGTTGTTCTGTGTTGTTTTCTGGAAATCAATGACACGGCAAAAGAGTCACAGATAATTATTTAATCTCTCTAAAGCAGGATGAGTTGTGAATGAGGTTATTAGCCCCATGGGTTTGATAAAGTATCAGTCTGCATCATTAATTGGTTACTTGTGCTGTTGTGGGCATGATCATTATTTGCCTCTCAGGCTGCTGAGGCATCAAAACAGGTGGAACATAAATGGCACAGCATGTGCACCTCAGAGTCGTGACGCACCCTGGTATTTCTAAAAGCTGTCATCCATTTTGTGGGCAATGATGACGATGGTGGAAAAAGGGGGGTGGGGGTTAGATCTGTTGGTTGAAAGGGCCATCAAGTGGCCAGAAACTGAACTGCAACTCGAGACAGCTAGAGAAGCTCTGGTGTAATGAAGCAAGCAGACCATGAAACACTACTTTCCCTTGAACTGAAATGGTCATTCTTGAGCAGGCCTTTTGTAGCAGGTTGTAGGTGTCACTTTCTGCTAAGTGATACTAGATGTTACGAAACTGCCAGTCTTCAATTGAAAAAAAAAATTAGAATAGGAAAAGTTTGTATTATGTTTCTCCTGAACAGTTATGTTCGGAATAAAGTGAAGTCATACCTGACTGACCTCACAGATTGAAAAGCTGCCACGTGGCTGTAACTGACACCACAGTCCTCTTCTTTCACTGGGATATTCTTTACAGGCTCCTCAGTGGAGCTGCTAATCAACTCCCGGTACTGCCACGCTGAATTCCCGAGAAACTGTAGACCTCCTGTGTTCTGCAGGAAAGCAGTGTTTGACGAGGCCTGCTGGTAGAGGTTGAACAAAAGTCAGGAGCTTATTAGTGTAAGATTTCTCACAGATCACTTGATCCAAAGAAAGAGTAAGATAGTGAGGTGAGTTAGAGTTAACAGGGTGTGAAAGTTACAACTTGGTTCCCTCCTGATGTCCATTATATTGAGGATGTACATACTTAAAGTGTGACTTCACTGAATTGCAACTTGCTGCCAGTGGTCCGGGAGTATGTGTATAATGTGTAAATGGTAGAGATGCTAAGTAACTAAGTTAGTCAAGTTCTGCACACGTCAACATCTTAATATCAAAGTCCCTTTTGCAGGGTTAGATTCTTAATAAAAACTTTATATATATATATGAATAAAATGCTGATGTGTCATTTATGGATTAACCTCCTGTCACTATATATAATGGTTAAAATCAGCCCCACCTTTACCTGCTGGTATTTTTGTTTCACAGTCTGTAGGTAACAACACATATAACCATAATTTTCATCTTTGAGAAATTGTCAAACAAATCTGGACTAAACTTCTACATTTATGTTATCAACAGTATCAAACTCTACACTGTATAAAAAATACTGTTTCCTTAGAGCAGTACTCTGACCTTTGTACTTTACTTAACATTTATACTTGGTTAGAAAAATTAAAGGACACTTCTACTTGTAACTGAGTATTTTTCTGGGCAAGTACTTGCACTTTTACTTAGGTATTATGTTTGTGTGCTTTATACACCTCAGCAATTGTGAATATTTTTTAATTAATATTGAATATTAAAGCGCATTTTGATTCAGTGTGTTGCAGCATAAGGTATAAAGTTGATTGGAGAGATTTATCTAGTAAATGTTAGAGCTAAAAAGTAAAAATCTAAAGTTATTATTTACTTGTGATACTTATTTATTGACACAACTGATACATACATAATTCTTTAATTAAATACCTTTAGTAAATTGTGAGTAGTGGCCTGAATAATTGAGTAGCTGTAATTCAATAAACCGCCGCACGGTGGTAGCAAAGATGTAGGATACATGACGCACGACGCGCTCTGCTTCACTGTATTTTGCGCGTCAGGTTAGTAATCGCTTTCAGTTAATTTTCACAGATAATAAGCAGTTCAAATAATCCAAACTCTTTATTAAGGACAGTTTTATGAATTAAAACGTTCTCTCTCTTTCTTGGCGCAACCTGTCAAACAGAGTAGGGGAAAGTTACCATCGAGTTCTTCTGTGCAGTGTCAACGCATGAATTAAAGTCAGTTCATTCAGCAGCTGATCAGCAGCTCTGGGTGAGGAGGAGGGTCTGTCGGTGCGCTGCACTGCGCTGCTCCCCTTCGCTCTGTGAGGTTGTAGCAGTGACGAGGTAGACGAGGTACATCATTACAAGTGTGGATTACTTGACCGGAGCCAGGTGACTGACCAGACCGGTAAGATGATACTAAAACGCAACAAGAGTCCTCTCCTGCTAACCGTCACCTGCATGTGCTTCTCTGGAGGTTTGCTTTGGTCCTACCAAGAAGAGGATGCCAGTGGCGGGTAATTTTAAGGCAGCAAATGACACGAAAAGTCGTTTCATGAGATGAAAGAAAATGTTTAGGTCTACTTAGCTTTTTGTTTTTCTTTCACAGCGAAGAGTGCTCTGAAAGCAACATTTCTACAACGAAGTACCCCTGCGTGAAGTCCACTGGAGAAATAACCACGTGTTACAGGTAGAGTAGACTGACGCATGTAGATGGAAACTGTGTGTCCTCTGCTCATGAACGTGGTTGCAACATGTAGCTTGTCATTTATTATATAGAGAAGTAATGGTGTACAAATTGTGCTCTGGAAATGTGAAGTGAAACTTACACTGTGCACTACATGACAATGAGACAAGTTGAAATGACATAAAATCCTGTTGCCTGAGGCATCTCACAGCTTTAATGCAGAAATCAATAAGCTGTTAAACACCTCCACCACCCCCAGTGTTGATTTATGGCATGCATGTGATTTAATCATTTTCAGAGTTGGTGAAATGTTGAGTTGTAAAATGTCTGCATCCTGGTACATATATTGCAAGACATTGTGAACATTTTCCATCTTTTGTGAATTAAAGAGATCATATCCACACACCACCAGATTTGCAATCTGTCTTGATTGCAAGAGGCTGCCTCAGCCTCATAGGCACTCTTAAACAGACTTGTACTACAGGCTTTGAAGAACTTCTTTTATCAAAAACACTTAAATGTCCAATAATTTTGTTGCAGTCATTTTGAAGGTTGCATCTAAGTCTACTAGAAAGTGGAAACAGTGTATTAAAACAACAATGACAGATGGGACTCTCCAGCACCACCACACTACTCCTTAGGGTTTTCTTTTAACATACACTTCATCTCTGACAGCTGATAAAAGCTCTAACACCTCTGCATGAGAATGTCATTTTCTTTTTCCGGGCACATTGTGATTTACAGCAAATCTACTTCTGTATGTGTCTTTCTGGGAAAGTGTGAATATCTCTTGTAGACTATGTTAAGTTCATCTCTTCATCACGTGACAAACTGCTGGCAGTGGTTCAAGCACACAGTGACATCCTGTTTGATCTTGAAATCTCAAACACACTCTGAACATAATTATGTTGGTTTATGGTTATTGGCTGCAGCCACAGTTGTTTCCCACGATGTTTATTTAAAGAAGAAAAACTGTCTCAGCTTAGAGCAAAGATAATGCGTCCTGGGTGCATTTCAGTTCACCTGCACAGTGGGAGCTGATGATCCGCGCTGTAATTGTTACGAGAGAGGTTTTATTGGACTGCCAAGAAATCTGATTAATGATCTGGAATTGATGAGATGAAAGAGATGAATGTGGCATTTGTATACTACACATTTTCCCAAAATGCAGTTGCAATTGCACCTTGTCATGACTGAGATGCACTTCAAAGGAAAGCAAGCATGATTTAAATTTCATATGCCAAAGGAAAATAAAGGCTTATGACAATCAGTAGGTATTCTGCACAGTACAAGTGTGCCTGCACATCTCAGAGCAATTTGTTGCCATCATAAACTTTTTTAAAACACTGTCATAAAAAAAACATTTTTGTAAAAGGTGTTGTGTGTACAGGCTAGTGTGCTGTATGAGTTTGTTGTAATAAGGGACCGCATTTTTTTTGACAGCAATACGTAAAATTGCAAAGTTAAATATAGTATATTATAAATACGTTACAAATAAATAGTTGTGGGCATGAATATGAACACATAGTAAGTATCTTAATTAGTTTTTTGGAAGGATAATTTAAAAGTTTTAGTCTAGCACATAATCCATCTTTAAAATGCCAAAGTCGTACACTTTGATTTTAGTGGAGATTACACAAACAAGACATAACGTGTTAATTGGTGAGTTTTTGAGGTGTGCGTAGGTGGATTTCATTGCACTCTGACAGGCACCGGCTTGCTTTTTCCGATGTTTCCGGCTGCAAGCTTTAGTTTTATATAAAACAGACATATGAGAGGGTAGTATTATTTTCAAAAACCCTGAACTATTCCTTTAAGTAAGGGTTTAGAGTTGTTGGGTTTTTTTTACATTTTATATGTGCTCAGATTCAGGTCTATGCTGAGTGGGAGAGGAGACAACCTCACAATGGAATTTTGAAACTTTGGTCATGGCTCGCCACTGTGTGCACAGTTTAACACTCATCCTCAGAACATTAATCACATTGTGAAACAGCACCAGAGGAGACACCAGAGGCCCAGAGAGCATATGTCACAGTACAAGAGAAGCACCAGGGCCTCATCTGACTCTGAACTTATCTGTCTCATTGTCAGTGCAGGCTTATTCTTCTCCCACTGTCTCTGTGGGTTGTTTTATGTGGGCATTGTCACGTTAGGGTTCTGGATTGAGCTTTTGTTCCAGTTGCACTAAACTGACACCAACTGATAATCTGTCGCCCCTGTTTTAGTAGTAATTAGTTTATAATCAGTATTATTCGTTGTAGGTCTTACTACAACTAGTACAACTATAGTTTTTTGTTGGTTTGCATGGTGGTTATTGCTGGTGATGCTAAATCTTTTTTCCACACTACAGTTCTGCTCCTGTGGCTCCATAAACTTCACCATAAATTGTGGTTTGTGTCACAAAGCAGGATTACGCTTTTTATTTGAGTCTATAGTGAAAATTTCAGGAGCTTCCAGGTTTGCTCAGCAGTTATCCGGCTAACTATATATTAATCCCGCTTTGTCAGACAGACCCCCTGGGGAAGGCACATTGTCCCTGACTGCAGATGTTCAGAAACAGCAAATCTTTGAGCTTTTCTGTAACATTTTAGGCTGAATCACTTAATCACGTTTTAGCTGAGACTGACAGAAAAACTAATAATGCACTAAGGATTGAATATTTTATTCTATATTTATGTTTTTGCAGTGTACTCAGATTGTAGGTATTTTTATGCAACACAGATTAGGTGAGGACGTTTGAAAGTCCAAGAAAAGAGACAGATCTATCATGATATTAACTATTACACGACTGAGACACATTAATAATCTTTGTTTGCTTTACTTAGGTGACAAGAAAGTCATTACACTAGCTTAATTTTATTGTGTATTTGATGTAAAGTAAACGCTTCTTTGAAAAAGAAGCACAACACAGGCTGAGTGAGTCCACCCTACAGCTGTAACAGTTACACATAATTGATGTGTGGCATGTGTAATTGCTGCTTTGTTATTTTTCCAAACAATTCTGTTGGTACCAAGCATTTGTAGTACCCCCCCTTTCTTCTCTGCTCCCTCCTTTCAGCTCTGGAATTTAGCAGAAACTCTAGTTTACGTAGTATGGAAGCAGAGAATAGCATTTCTGTGAGACATGATAGCCGTAATACTTCACATGGACTTGGCTTATCCAAACAGCATTGTTTGTGTCCTGTAAATGGCCTCATCACCTAATTTCAGTAAAGTTCACAAGCATTTTTTTAGCAGTATTTCCTCATCTGTCAATATTACTTTCATGCATTGTATTCTGGTGGATCAAGAAATTCAGAAATTTGTCCAAAGGACTTGGGATTTTCCATTGACCAGTAATTTATTTATATTGTAAAGTTTGAATCAGACACAGTGGGGTGGTGCTCTGTTCCAGTGAAATGATCACTTCAGTCTGATTATTCAGCTTGGCTATGAGGCTAGTCTCTCTTGCTTCCTTAGTTTTCAGATCTGTTTTTCACATCACATTTAAATGCATTCTACACTTTGGAATACTGCTCTCAGCTGGACTCCTGTTCCTTCTCCCAATTCAAATAGCTTTCAACATAAGAAATACACTTGGGGTTTCTTTGCTGGCATATTGTCCTCCCTCCAGTGATTACAGCTCCATGACGGATATATTGTGGCACAGCTTAAGGAGTTCAGCAGGCTCGCGTTAGTTATGTTGTGTCCTTTTGGGCTACTCCATTTCTGATACTTCCATAAATGTTTTGCACTGAAAAAAGACTATAAGGCAAGATTTATAGACAGCAAATGAGTTGTATCTTTGAGGAGGAAAATGTGTAATTCATGAAACCCCCATGTGATGGTGTTAATAAATGAATGTCAGCTGACCTATGGGCACACATGCACCATGATAAACTATTTTTTTAATTGGTTGGAATCCTTAAAATAAACATCAAACTTAAATTCTTCATTTTTAAACGTCTGCTCATACTGAGGATCTAGGTGAAATTACACATACATGCATACCATTTAATCCTCAGAGCACAGTGATTATTTCAGGATGAAAGAATGAAAACCCTCCGCTGAAGACTGCACACGAGGGAGCTGGAAAATATTAGGCAATTTAAAATGATTACTCTGCATCTCAGACATGTTCTGTAAATGTGTTTTTATTACTTGCAAACTCAGTTATCATCCGCCTCATGCAAGCAACTGGATATGCATCAGAGAGCCAGTTAGTAGGCTTGATATGAATACATGTCAAGTCTTGTCTGCTTATTTGTAGACCGAAAATAGCAGTGCAGTACATGTCAAAAGACTTTTGGAAGATAACACTGAAGCTTTAGAACAAACCATTAAACGTACTGCTCTGTTGTAAAGACAATGTTCTGCTGGTTTTCTCTTAAGGCCTTCCAGAAGCAGAGAGAGTAAGTGCTGAAGCACTGCAGACATACTTTTGATTTATTAAAGCCATATCGGACTTAATAACAAAACATTTTTTAAAAAAGGTTTAAACAGGAGATTATTTTTAGGAATGGCAGCTTTAACAGTTTAGCATTAGAAAAGACAAAAATGCATCACGATAAAGTAAATAAGTTGTCTGAGGAAGGAACATGGAATAAGTCCAAGATGTTTCTCAACAGCCCTTTGAGTGAAACTTAGTTTACCGGAATCAACCTCAGTAGATACAGAATGAGATAACACAGTGGAAAAGCATGCCAATCAAAAATGCCTGAAATGATATACAGTACCTGGCACTGTTCTTCAGCACCGAGAGACTGTTCAATGTAGATTTATAAGAGAAAAAGTAAAAAGGAATGAAAGTTGGATTTATAATATTTCACTTTATAGCACATTACACAGAAAATTTTTAAAAATATCACTTTTACAAACTGTTCAATACATGTGCTAAATAACTGACATAACCATAAGACTGCAGTCAGATATGTCCCATAATTCATCATAACCCAAATCCCTAAAATGATGCAAAACAGCCTGTCAAAGAAAAGACGTCAACATCTGTTTTCTATCAATATTCAGAAAAAGGATATGAAGCCTGTTAAGTGAAGTAGACTGTTGTATTACAGAACTGTTCTGTGTACTGTGGATTTAAGAGGTTGACATGAACGTTTTGTGTTGCTCTTTAGTGACAGCTCCCACACAGCTGAAAGTTAAAGGGATCTAAAGAGTCGGAGGAGGTCAGCTGCTTTGTTGCTAGCTGCTAATGATCCTTTAGTCTGTCAAGTAAAGATTTACTAATACTAATAATAACAGATTTTTAATTTTGGAAAAAGCAGCAGAGAAAAGATTACAGCAGCAAAGTGGGAATTGGTATGTTTTTTGATTTTTTGGGGGGTTGACTCATAAACTATGAAGAATTTTACCCTTGTTGTCAACCAGGTGCAAAGTCTTTCTGCTCAGAGCACTGTCTATCTGTTTAACTTGGAATAATTCTCCCAAATGAATACATTTGATGATTCATGAACAGAAATGTTTTTTACTAGAGTCAGTGGATGTAAAATGTTTTTTTGTTTTTTTTTACTTTTTCCATGTCTTCCAGCAAGTGCTCAAGACAAAATATGTAATTTGTTACTGCACTCCAGAATGACACATGAAGTACAGTACAGGCTGATTTCGCGCCTTTACTGGCAGGTCAGCTCGTGTGTCTTCCAACACAGTTACAAACCGTTGTTGGAAAAATAAATCTATTTTAAGATCTAACAACACTGTGGTTTGCTTTTTTCCAGTATCTGATCTTCTGCTGGAAAGATGACAGCAATTTAAATGAATGGGTGAAATCTGCTCATCCCAATTGAACTTAGTGTATTTACAGACCAAACGACAACCAACCGACTTTTTCTTCTGGTCATCCTTTTCTGGCGTTTGACTGACGATGGCACAAATCTTTCACTCCTTGCTGCCAACTTGCATTGCCTTGTACACGTTGAAATAATATTACATCTGCTGTATTTATTGTTCTTTATCTCTTACCTCTCCCTAACCCCAGCTGTTGAGGTTGCGCAAGTCCGTGCACTCTTGAGTGCCAGTCCCAAACCTGGCAAACTGGGGAGAATTGTGTCAGGAAGGGCATCCGGTGTAAAAACATGTGCCAAATAAAAATGCAGATCGGATGTGGTGACCCCTAACGGGATAAGCTGGAGGAGAAAAAAAAAATCTCTTACCTCTGTTTGGATGTTTGGCTTTGGTTTTCCCCCTCATTAGTCTCCCCAGGGCTGGTTACATACTCTGAAACATAACTTATTTAAGGTTGTAAATGACACATGGAAAAGAAACTGGCTTGTGTTAATTGTTCCCTACAGGGAAAAAAGATGCAATAATTAGGTAATAATCAAGTTATTGTGTTCATTGCGTAGTTCTTGGGTTATTTTTCCTCATTTGCAGTTTTGATGAATTATCTGCCTGTGTGCTCACGTGCATGTCCCACTTTAGTAAATACACTGCACAGGTTGCACCTGCATAAAGTTCTGGGCCTATAGAAATGGAAACTGGAAATAGAAAAGGCCTTACTCATTACTTTTTTCCTTTTTAAAGGGAGGTTACAACACAAATCGGCACATTTATTTCTGTGCTGCGTCACAATGATGATTCGATACTTCGGTTGTGATTGAATGTTCTAGTGCCAATCGTGAACCCAGGGATTGGTATAGTTCCTGCTGTGGTTTGTCATGCATCAAATAGAAAAATGTAGCTTAAGTGGTTTGTTTTTTGTTACTGTTGTAAAATATGTCATAAACCACTTCCAAACAATACTTTACAATGCATACATAGAGTTTAAGGAAACTGGTGCAGAGAGGGGTTGTTTCAGGGGAAAGTACTGTTTTTGCACATGAACCATATTTATGATTATTCATAATTACCAGTTGCGGGTGCCCAGAAACATCAATTATTGGAGCTTAGGAATGTTTTTATGCCCCATATAAATATTGTTAATGTTGATAATGTGTTGATTATGTTAATAATTCATAGGACATATGCCCTAAAGTCAGTGTCACTGTAATGGCGTCGCTCTTTGAACCATATTTTGAGTAATATTGTTATAGAAGTTGAGCCAACTGGCCAGAGTAATTTCTTTCCATTCAAGTCTTTCCATTAACATATTAGGTTCATTGTTGTAAATGATCAGTTACTATTAAACTGTGTGGGAGGTGGAGAAAGGTTTTTCATGTTTGATTTACATTCGTCATTCATCTTTGCTCCCATAGGGGGGATATTTTACAAAACATTTTAATCACATACAGTTTCTTTATAATTTTATTTTAAATGAGATGTGAAAGAGCTGTTTTATCCGCAGTCAATAGTTGAACGGATAAATGAATAAATCTCCATAGGGTTCCTTAAGAGTACAGAGACAGATACAGTGGAGTGTAAGTTATCATGCTGAGAGCAGGGGAGGACATGTTAGTGTTAAGGAGCATTCCTTAGTGATCGAGCACAAGCAGCAGCAAACATCTCTCTTCTTTCTTATTTCTTTAACTGTGCTGTTACATATGAAAGGCTTGATTTTTTTTACTATATTTTCATTTATTTAAATAATTAGAAACATGTCATTTTTTCAGATTGTAATCGGACTTATTCGTTTCAGTATTAAAGGACAGAGTCTAATTTTATTTGGTTCCTTACAAATGCATTTTACCATCTGTTTCCACTTGAAAGAAGTCTGTAACGCAAAACATGCCTTCAATGGAAAGACCATGATTTTGAGAGTTCAAATGCTTTATAATCTGTCCTAAAGCCTGGAGTTATTTTATTTGAATAGTTTGAAAATGGTCGTTTGGATGATTTTGACCCATTGTCCATACCTCTGAACTATATAAAAGTTATTAAAAAGCAGTATTTTGAAATATAGGTGATATTTCCCTGTCAAAGACTCAACTTTGGTACCTTGTACAGGATGTTACCATGTCAGCTCAATATCATAATGGAAATGAAGATTGATGATGAAAATAAATAGTAATAAATCAAATATATCTACTGATGTAGGTTTTTGATTGACGTTGACTTTACTGTACACAGTACAATGTCATTTTAATTCATAATATTTTTACAGTATATGACTTAAGTAAGTGTTACCAAGGAAACAGATACAAGAAATTTACATCTTCGTAGACAAATAAGTGCTGAGACATGTTCAGACCATAAACATCTGATTTGGTGTCTGGTGATCTTTGTGACTTCTGGTGGGCTGTTTTACATTCATATTATTATTTTTAGATCACAACGTTTTTTGATTTCTTAAAGCCCAGTCTTGTTTCTTTTGGCTGATGTTCATTTATTCATCTGTTATTTTCCACAAAGAACTGTAATTTGGTCATGCTGTGGTTTTCAGTGGATAAGGGATGCAGTGTTAGAGAGCAAAGACCTCTGCTCTGCATATACAGGACTGTTACAGTTGTGTTCAATTACATTCTGCTGAAAAAAAAGATATATTTAAATAAAATTATAGCAGCAATTTGCATAAAAATCAGTATTTGTACACCCATTAATATGAAACAGGAACTTCTTGACAAATTAATCAGCTAATTAAAAGCAGTCGGGTGTGTGTTTCAACTCGGTGTGCTTCTGTTCATTGCTCATTGTTATTCATCATTGGGCTACTTGAAGCCTTAATTTATTCTCCCATTAATGAAAAGAATAAGCTGCTAATTTATCAGTCCTGAAGGACAGCAGCTAGCCAAGGGAATAGTTCCTCTGCACCAGTAAGCACACCGCTGAATACCGTCGTTACTAAATTAGAAACTGCTGATGGAATAATAGGTTCTGAAAAAGGGCTTCATGTTAGATGGGTGTTTGGCAGCAGAGATGTTGTCCCTTCCATAGAGAACTTTGCCTGCGTGATGCAGAATTTAAATATTTGTGAGCCAACAACTACTGCTAACCACCAACTGTATCTGTCTTTGTCCACCTGTCAAGACTGTATCATACTACTGTGGTATAATGGTAGAAATACATCAGGCCAGTCTACATAAGCATTTACCTCTCAGCTCAACTTGGCTTCTGCACTCCATAAGTGTTGTTTTAATTAGAATCTGCGGTAGCCAAAGTTGAATGAATATAATGTGTAGTCCCTGGACAGAATATTAAATTTCGCCAGAGGCAAATATTAAAATAACATGAAAACCACAAAGCCTCAAATGAACTGACGAAATACTGTACAGTTTCTCATGAGATCATATGACAAATATAATACAGTAGCTGCCTCACATCTAGACATAATAGTCTCCAATCAAATATCAGATATCCTGCATTTGATGCATAGCTTGTGAATAACTAACAAAAAATGCTTAAAAAGCAAAAGATCAAAACATAGCAGCTAAAAGCTAATGTCATCATATGATCACAATAATACTGCCCCTTGATTTAGAGAATTTATTATGTATATATATATTATGTTTATATACTTGATTTAGCATACTACTAAAGAAAGTTCACTAAGAAGTTAGTGGTGCATTTCTTTCCCAGGAACTAATGTCCAGGAACATGTCCTGGGGTAAAAGTCCTTGAATGAATTGTGATTAGCCTGAAATGTTTATCATCTGGGAACCGTGCATGTCTGTAACACATTTTGTGCCAGTCCATTTAATAGTTTAATGTTATTTGTTAAGGTAAGAGTGAGGATTTTGTGGGATTGTATCACAAAAAAAGTGATACAATCCCACAAATCTTTAGGATTCATCCTGTGACAGCCTGACATTGCTCCTATGGTTAAAAACATAATATACAAATATAAAAACTGTGCAGTGGACTACACATTTATTAGTCAAAGATGCATGACAAAAAAGGATAATTTAAGTCACAAATTTAATTTTTTTGCACACAGTCTTCTACAGTTTAACATCATGAGGCACAAGCCACAGCGTATTTACACATCTGACACAAGTCAGTGTATTTAAGCTTGAATCCTAATAAACATTAAATTTTTTCTCAGTAAATGAACTGTATTGATTCCCCTTTCAGAGGTGGTCAGAAGACATTTTATCTTCTAACTCAAGGTAAAAGTCCATCTTAATAAACTAGTCGCTGCTTCATTAACCTGTATGACTCCTCACTTTCGAGTCAGAGCTGGTGAAATGTTTCACCTCTCATCTATAGGGCTTCAGGATTACAGATTTTACAATTTAGAGAACGTTTTCATTGTACTTCAGTAGGGTACAGTAGGGACATAGTAGACCAACTCTAACTTGGAAGGTCGTAAATGAAAAAAAGAACATCTGATTTTTGCATTTAAATCTTTATGATTATTGTTGGAGTCAATGTAATGTACACAGGGGTGGAACATATTTTACAGGCAAATGATCTGTCATAAACTACTGTTGATACTTTCAGGAGGTCACCTCTTTAGGGAGCAGTTTTTTTAAATCCAGTTTTTATTTTTTTGAAGGATTTTCCACACTCTCAATTGAATGAGCTGTTAAATATGTGGGTAATAACAAAGGAATTAAATGACTAATAATCCCTTTAAAATTCTTTTAGCATTACCCTGAAGTGGAAGTTGCACGCTTTCATCCTAAGGTCAGTGTTTGGGGGGGACTGGTAATATCTGGCCTCTGGCCAGTAGAATGGTTTGAGTTAGAAACACATGGAAGGGCTGGTGATGGTTTACTGTGACAGACCACAGACAGCAGTGCACTGTATAATTTCCTGAGGTGTCAGTATTACAGCACACACAGCTCAGCACTTGTCCTGTGCCCTTTAAGTGAATGTTTATATAAATGAAAATTTGAGTTTCTTAACTCAAAATGTAACAGAAAAGCAGATTTTGTGTGGTTAGAGTCAAATCCGATTAGTTACAGCACCAACGATGAAAAGTAACAAAGAAAGGCAGATGCTTGGCTTGCTTCTGTTTTAGCTGACTGGTAGTATTTTGGCTAGAGTTGTCCAGCAAACCTGAGTGGAGCGGATGTGCTACGCAGGAATGACTTTCACTGAAAACACTGGTTTTGTTGGGTTTTTTAATGCCAGCATGGTTACTGTCTGTGGCCAGTGTAGCTGCTTAAATTCATTGTTGTTTTCAGCCACATTAAAAGTAGCCACTGTTTATTCTGCACATTGGTCAGACAGGAATGCTTGTTTTCTGTTTTTGATTTGAACTATTAATGTTCAAATGTTAAACACTGTTATGAACCAAACACCTAAGTCAAGCCATGCTGGTTTACTGGAGCCAGGGGGTGTTATGTGCTATTGGCTGAGCTTCAGAGGTGCTGGAATTTGTTACCTTTATTACAGAGAGATCTAGCTGTTTTCCATGTTTCCGGTCTTTATGCTAAATTAAGCTAACCAGCGGCTGGCTGTTTTCATATTTGAACATACGTACAAGAGAGTGATGGATGGCTTCTCCTCAGAGAAGCTATCACTTTTTGTACAGATGCAAACACTTAAGAACATTTTGAGAACTATAGTTCAGTTGCTTTTTGAGGATTCACTGATTTTGAGAACTATTCCTTTATTATACTTTAATAACTATGATGACAGACGTCCCTTGAACTTGTGTCTGTATTGTATTGCTACGCACAGCACTCTTTTCACACTTGCCAGGCCTTCCCGTTACCACTTTATCACAAGAGAGAAAATGAAAACATAAGGGCAAGAATTAAATGCTTAGTTTTGAATTAGTGACATTAAACTGAGCAGTGCATTTGCACACATTTCAGACCACACCGCCTGTTTGTTTTAAATGAGGGGCCTGTTCAAGGGGTAATGTACAAAAGCTGTGTGACTGTTGCACAGCTTTGATGCACTCGAGAGTGCAAACTGTCATTAACCAATAGGTTATGTTGATGTTCCAAGTTAGTAATCAAAAGAGGCAAAAGGGGTGTAAATGTGTGGTCACATTGGATACAGACAAACAGAAAACAGAGGGCAATTCATTTTACGTTGAAGCACGAGGATTTGAGAAGAATGTGAAAGCTCCATTATGTTTTCATTTTTGCAGTGTTGAAATTGCAGTTGTTGAAACTATGCCCCAGTCTGGACAGTCTTACTCTTTCTAATACATCTGTAACTTCATTTTTCCTTCAAGTTGCTTTGTTTGTTTCTTCCTCCATTTTAATTTAGCTATTTACACGCGTAGTGGGATTACTTTTCTTCGGCTATTTTGTTAACTATATTTCTGTCTATTAAGCAGCATTTACTTTTTAATACTGTCCCCTTTGGATGCTCAGGAGTTGAACCATCTATTAAGACAAGATAGATAACTGGGTTGTGGTTTTGTCAACAGTCTTTACTGTTTTCCATATTATGATTTAGACAGATGACATGTGGAAGGGATTAAACCTACAGAGAATTGCCATGTGGGGGCCCATTTTATTTACTGGTGTTTCAGTGATGGATAATGTGTCTCTGTGCCTGCTGGATGTGAAGGTATTCTATTGTTTTCTTGCAGCCATAACAGTTTGATAAGTGCATAACATGCCAGGGTTCTCCATCTTGGTGTTTTGTCCTCTAATGGCCTCAATAAAACTTTAAAATATCTGTTTTTTAATCAGTGAATTCTCAAAAAGCAACTGGAAACTCGAAAGTGCATATGAGCACATTGCACATTTATCAGTTTTTATTTGAATGATCTATGTAGTGTCATAAATAGTGTTGTTTTTGTTGTTGTTGGAGTGTAAAACCTGTGAAATGTCACTTTAGTCTTACGTCTAAGTGCTTTTTGTTATTGCTGCAACTGCAACAGACAGATATCAGTTTGTGGAAAACATGGTTTACCTTTTATGGCATCTCCATACAACGACCTTCACCGATAATGGGACATAATATGGCATAGTCGAGGTAACACATTCAAAGAAGGAATGTTAATACATTAAAAACCATCACTAAAAACCTGGCATAGAGGAAATTATGGTTTGCTACAATGATTTCTTTTCATTTAGTTAGCAAAATAAATTATCTGTCCTAAAGTGTTTCTTTTCTTGGGGTTTGAGGTTTGGAAAACACAAAGGTATGCAGGCATTCTGACAACTTTCTGTACTTTATTGTGCAGGTTTAGACTGTGTTCCTATAAACTGTTCTCCTCAGGGCTTTTTTTTCTTTCTTGGATTCAGCACTGGCAGAAATAACCGTTCCCCTTAATAAATGTAATTTTGTCTAGCTCTAAAATTTCTAATGTGTTGCTTTACTTAATCCCCAGTTTGTGATGACAACCAGTGCTGCTTATAGAAAGACATATTTCACTTGCAGGAGTTTTATTTCTAAATGACATAATGTTGATCAGAGCTAACGTCCAAACCAGGAGGGCTTGTGTGTGTGTGCATGTGTTTCTAAGTGTGACTGAGAGGGTTTATATTAGAATGACAGCATTTGAATATCCTTAGATATACAGTTATTAGTAACACAAAATATTAAATATCCTGTCAATCTCTTTGTTATTGATTGTGTTTAGGTAGTAATACATACAAGCTGTGGAAGGAGGAATCCATGGAGGAGACAAATCACTTTGTTTAATCTAACATTTCATTTCCAGTTGTCAAAAATGTACTTCTTGGTTCCCCACTGATTTCTTGCTTTGACAATATTCATCAGGCGGAGCAAAATGTTTCGACAAGACTGAATTTTAACGACAAGATGTTGCAATAATTTGTTGTAATATAAAACTTTAGGCAAGTTAAGGCGCAACCAACATAATACAGCATTATATTAGGATATCCTAATCTGAAACATGTTTAGAATGTCTACACTTTATTAATTTAACCACTATTAAATTACTCATAACTTAATCATTCTGTGGCTAAATTCTTTTTCACAACAGAGCGAGTTGTGATACGTGTTAGGTGATGTCTAAAGTAGTGATGGGAAAACCGACTTTCCAGAAGACAATCTTGCTGTGTAGTGTTGAGAGTGCTGGAGTATTGACCTTGCTAGTCAAAATACAGTATGTAGCCTGGAGTGTCACTGCCAGGGTTTTGGATTTGAAATTTGCAGCTAAAAACAGAATACGCTGAGGAGACCTGATCTGGATGAGCTGAAAAAAACCCTTCAGGCTGCCCAGCAGAAAACTTCTGTTGTTCTGACAGGAGACTGGAGCTTGAGTGAAGAAGAATTTGGGCAGAGTTATTGCTGATGATGAAACGTCTGATTTTACAGATGGTTTTGTGCAAACATACTGAATAGGTTGTCTTGCACCTTGCACTTTCATGAAAATAATTAGCATCTTAATGTTATTAATGACAACGATGCGCCAATGATGCAAATTCAAAGTTAAAAAGAAAAGTTGAATGTTATTAAAAATAAGTTGTGGAATTTGATATCAGCACCAAAAAGGTGATTTGCCACAGATATGTAGTAGATACTTACAATGTTCACACAGCAAAATGTGTGTGTGTAAGATCAACAGACTTCTTCAGCCAAGAAGCTCCTTTTTATGCTTCAGTGTGACTGCGATGTCTCGGGAACATCCTGAGGGAATTCCTTCAAATTCTGCACAAATGTTGAACTCAAAGATGAAGTGATTAAATTTTAGTTGGTAAAGGTCGAAGGTCAAAGTCACTGTGATCACATTTTTGTCTATGGAATATGCCAGAAACACCTGGACGGAAATGTACATAAACGGCAATAAATGAATGAGTCAGTGAAAATGATCATATCAAATAATCCTTTTAGAAATCCAAATATTTTCAGCAACTGGTTCCACCAACTCCTTAGTGTGGGCTGTGGAAAACTGTAATGTACATAACACTTAAGAATAACCAACAGATGAATTGATAATGGTAGTTTCATTGGGGCTTTTTATTTTCAGCATTTATTAATATGTAAAATGTTTTTCCGATTAACGAATAAGTTATTTAGCGTATATAATTTGAATCTGAATCATAATGGGTTTATTGCAAAATATAATAATGTAAGGAAAGAAAAATGTTTTATCTGTCCAAAACTCAAAAATATTATATTTTCCGTGAGATTATACAAAGAAAAACAAGCCCGAACTTGAATTGATATTTTTGTTATAAAAGAAATTGTGATTATTATCAAACTTACTGAATTTTGACCTGAATAGTGAATAGTTCTTTTATGTCACATTCCATTCAGCATGAGCAGCCAAATCAGTGTGAGTGTAGAGGTTTGGTCCTTTCCGACAGTTCCTCTTGAGTGGAATGCAGACATGTTATTGTATAGCAATGCTAGACAAATAAGCCTCCGCTGAGCAGACTGCATGTGTTGTCTCACAGCTGTGTGTGTTTATGTGTGCGATACCCTTCAGTTTTGGAATTGTTAGCATTGTTAGAAAGAAGAGCATGCTGCGATGTGATGCAGAACGGGGTGTTCTGCATGTGTCTGTGTCTTCTTCGCCCTTGTGCACATTTTGCAGTGACTGGATAATTTTGTAGTTGCTTCAACTTTGTCTCGTCTGTCTGTGTAAATTAGCATGTTTCATTACAAGGCAAAGACAGGCCAGGCTGGTCCACCATTTTGGTCCAGGGGAGGTCCTCTGTTTATAAGGTAATTAGAGTGCTTATGGTTCACCCAGGTTAACTGAGGTCAGACTAATCTATGTCTAGATTTCAGGGGGCCTCTGTAAAATGATATGGATCACTGACAAAATTAAATAACCTTTAGGTGAAGAAAGGCGCAGATGGCAAAACAAACATATTGTTTCTGATGTCCTGATCATTCTGAACAAGTGCAGGGCTCACAGTGGAGTGTCTGAAGTTAAATGTCAGTCAACAAGCCGGTATTGTGTGCATGAGCATGTGAACTGTGCTCATTGAAATTCTTGCGGAACAGTGTTGTGAATATGTTTGGGCTCTCGTTCCTCTCTTGTTCTCTCGCTCATGAATATGAATGAAAATCCACATGTGTTTTGAGTTTGTTTCCTGATTTGCATGAAGTGCCAGAGCAACTAACAAGCTTGCAAAGCATTGTATTCTTAGCTGTTGTTGTGAAAAGTGCAAATGGTCTGTGCGTAATTGCTCAGCGTGGTCTTGTTTTGTGCTGTGAATATTATAAAAAGATTTGTCTCTAATTATGCTTAGTCTTAGTGGTTGTTGTCTTAAAAATGAAGAAAAAAAACATTCATATCATGCTCCTTAACTGTCCCTTAATGCGTCGGAAGAAGTTTAAGTATGTAAGAGGAGTTGAGGTAGACCTAAATCAATGCCAAATATCAACTGAGTCAGCTCTGATAAAAAGAGTTACAGTTAACTTGGCCCTCGCCAATATTTTACTTATATTGACTAAAAAGTGTCACGTTTTAGAGTGTTTGGACTAGTAAGCAAATGCATCCTTAACCTCAGCCAAATTAGTTTTTTAAGTAAGCATGATGTGATGGCAAAGCTTCAGACATCAACAGTGTTACAACCGGGAAATAACACTTTTAACCAGTCCATAAAAATCTATTGTCAACTTCAGCGCAAACTAATGGTTTTATTCAGCTATTAACATTTAAGTTTTCACAGCTACACATAATTCTACATCTGGTGTGTGATAAGAATGTTCTGGTTTTCACCTATCTGAATTTTATCTCTGACACCTTCCCTATCAGCTTGATAGATTTTCTACTCCCAGAACACAAATCATGTAGCTGGTTTGAAGCAATTTTATTGCTTTAGTGCACTGACCTTCATCTCTGTATCCATCACTGTGTGTCGTTCCTATAGGCATGTTGTTTAAATTTGTAGACAGGTCATATCATTACCATCTCAGTTCTCCCTGAGTTTGCCAGTTTTTTGTCAGCATGTGTCAATAAGTAAAAGGTTAACAAAGGGACAACATAAGAAATAAAATATTTTTAATTAAATCAATTTGTATAAATGGAAAAAATCAGATAGTGCTCTAATCATGTTTTAGTACTTTAATTTGCAAAATAACTGATAAAATAATATAGCTTTTAAAACTTATTTTTTTAATTATACAATGAGACAGAGCACAATAATGTAGAGTCTTGTAGGACTAATAAGCATTTCCCTGAATGATAATTTAATAAAAGTGCAGTTCAGTAAAAATTAACTTCAACACTGATTTGGATCCAGTTTCCATGGGATGTTGTTGCCTCTTTTGTGATCTTCTGGTCTTCTGGAGACGGACATAGATGTTTGTTTTTTCATGATTGTTTGGCAAACCCTGGTTATTTTGCTAAGCTGTTTCTTTGCTATAAGTGCCTTCTATCCAGAGGGGATGTTATTGTGACATAAAATATCGGGTCACTCAAGAAACCATCCTCAGATCCACTCTCTCAGGGAATTCACATTGTAGCATCATCCACAAACACCACAATATGCAAAGTGTTAACATGTAATGAACTGCATGCACAAGTTGAAAGACAGACGTGGAAACACATACTCGCAGTTTAGCAATTACAGTTATCTTGGTCAAAAATAAAAACATTGAGTAAATAGATGGTTCATGAAAGTGGGAGCCAAAAGAACGACTCTTCAATAACAAAGACTCGAAATATTCGGATGTCTGAATGAATAAGAACGTGACTGCTCTGTATATTCTGTACCCATCAAATGACTGCTGTAGAAGGTACAACCATTATATTGTAGTGGTGCAGAATGAGTGACTTACTTTGTTTTACCAGGATTAGATTTCTGTAATGATGTTTTTTGCAAAAATCACAACCTTTTATCAATGGGTCATTTGATTTAAAAACTAAATTGGAAATAATAAATGGAAAAATCTTAATGTAATAAGATGAGAAACTAAAACTAAGAGATCTTTAGTTTCAAAGTGTATTTATATGTACTTTATGCTTTCATTCTGTTCCAAGTTACTAATGGACCATTTAAGAGAGAGATCTCAGAAATCAATCAGCAGTCTGTCAGTGTAATAGCCCTAAAATAACATTCTGTTCCTCTTTCTTGCCCAGAACAATAATTCAAATGATTTCCTGATGTATCTTCCTATGTGCATCTCTTTATTTCTCATGAGATGTAGGGTTTTGGAGCAGGCATTCTGACAGTGTTAAACACAGTTGTTAGCTGTTTGCATCTTTAGGGATGATCAGCTGCTTTAGTTGAGGCTGAAGCATTTAGGCAACTATTGAATGATTTGCAGTGAAATCCTGTACAGACAGCCTGACCACCTGATCACCTACTTTTAGTGTTGCATTGTGGAATACTTTCAGTGTGAGAATTCTCACTCAGTATTCAGATACCTGATAAAATTTTTGAGCGAGACATGTTGATGACTTTTGGAGAATTAATAAAAGTACATAAGCGAATGAATGTAGAGATGTTGTACATCCAAATTCATTCATGCCAGTTGCACGGAGGATCTGATGAATTTCTTTCCTGAATAGTTATGATTTTATTTGTAAAGAAATTCATAAAAACATTGCTCCTGAGAGTTAAGGGAATACGAGGCTCAACAGAGCTATGTCCCTTTGTCAGCCTGGCTACAGTGCTGAAAGAAAACCTAGGGCTGTTCTTATTTGCATCTATTAATGATGGATAATATGTGGTTGTATCATTATGCTGTTGTAATGTTGGTGCAAGCATGTTAGGATGCTGACATTAGCAATCAGCCTCACAGAAAGACTGTCCTAGCTATACACTCATTTTGTAAGAATAACCCACTTGAGTGTAGATGAGTCATATTTTATAAGAGAGTAGAGAAGGGAACTGTCATCATATGAAATTACCAAACAGGCCACTGTCATCATACTGTAGCTATTCCTTTATAAAAGCTGTAGAGTACCACTTTGAAAGTGAGTGTGACTCTACTGTTATTGCCATGATTTCACAGCGTAATTGGATTTTTATCACTTCTTGTTTGGAAACAACACCTGGTAGCACTTAGAGCTCAGTTTAAGTGAGGCATGAATAATCCCTTATGATGATGTGACTCGTGCTCATAAAATATTGCAACAATATGTTATGATGGAGATGGCATTAGTAAAACTTAATGCAGATGTGGGAACAAATGATGCAACAGAGAAGATGTAGCTCATTAGTTTGCTGCTTTGCACTGTCTCATCTAGTCTGTTACCTACACACACAGATGCACGCATACATAAAACCCTTTGGATAAAAGATAATTCTAGTAATCATGGCCTCTTTGAATATTGGAAAATTTGAGTATTGGATAGAGAGAAGTTTACTGGTGAGTGAAAAATAAATAATG
This sequence comes from Ctenopoma multispine, assembly GCA_034779795.1. Taxonomy (NCBI): domain Eukaryota; kingdom Metazoa; phylum Chordata; class Actinopteri; order Anabantiformes; family Anabantidae; genus Ctenopoma; species Ctenopoma multispine. Next base: position 6,301,137 of record JAUYWH010000004.1, read on the forward strand.
TGGCAGAAAAGTGAAAGCAAAAGAGTTCAGGACAGGTATTATGTCTGGAATGAGGAATAAAAACAATTAAAATAGTCAACACATTCAGCTTAGTGAACTTGATGGGGAATTTCAACTGTAACTCAGGCATCAAACATCATTGTCTTCAAACATTAGCAAACACAGCAGTGAGACCCGCAGACAGCAGTTTGTGTGTGTGTGTGTGGTCTGGTCAAAGATCGATCAAACAAAACTATAAAAACAGACCAAATCACTGGATCACAGCTGATTTTACACTTGATGTTACGTGCCAAACGTTAGGCACTCTCCGTGGAAATATGGGATATGTAAATGTTAAAGTATTTTGGATCTATGTGCTTGTCTGATTGATTTTTTACAGAAAGAAATGTTGCAAGGGTTTCAAGTTTGTCCTGGGCCAGTGCATTCCTGAAGGTAGGGAAAACTTCTGTATATGCCTTGTGTACGTGTGATTATTTTGGACTTATCTCCCATATTGTCTCATATTATCTTTATCCTTTGAATGAAGTTAATCTGACTATCTCTTGTTTTAGCCTCACTGATTGCTAATGACCTGTGACAGGTCTTATTTAAATGGAAGAAGTCGTATATAAACTGAGAGATCCTGTAGATGGATATGAGATTCTCTCTCGTGTTCTCTTGTGTTTACATGAATGAAATTCCTCTTTTATTACTGTAGACTATGACGTGTGTGCTGGCGCCCCCTGTGAGCAACAGTGTACTGACCATTTTGGTCGGGTGGTCTGCACCTGTTACCCTGGCTACCGCTATGACCGGGAACGCCACAGAAGCCGAGAGAAGCCTTACTGTCTGGGTGAGACCTTGTTCAATATTAAGATAATTTGTCTTTTAAAATGAGGAAATGCTTTAAGTCCTCAAATTTATAAAAGTTTGGAAGAAAATTTAAAATACGTACGTTCACTCAGCTGCAGTAAACTACAGCTCAGTGTAAAAGACCCAATAACTGATAAATTAAAATGTATCCCACGTTCTGTAGGTTCATTTATTTCAGGATGAACTATTGGGTAGGTGCATGTTAATGGGTTATTTAAACAGTCGCTGACACACTATCACTGTGTTTCTTTTATTTCCTCACTTGCCCTTTATTCCTACAACATATAGACATTGACGAATGTACAGACAAAAACACGACTGCATGCTCTCAGGTCTGCATCAATTCTGTGGGAAGCTACAGGTGTGAGTGTGAGAAAGGCTATTTCCTGGAAGAAGATGGAAAAACATGCACCAAGGGGGAGAGAGGTGAGAATATTATTTTTAGTAAGACACTTTCTCTTTATTCAAGGGCACATCTGAATGTGATAATGTGATGTGGAGCTGACCACACATTGTTATTTGGTGTGTGTGTGTGTGCAAAGGAGAGAGAGAAGGGGGTACTGCAACATAGACACCTGGTAGTCATTACAAATCCCAGCTTCTTACGCATGTCAGAAAAGTTCTCCTAAACATTCTGCTGCCCCTGTGACTTGTGGTCTTTTCTGATTTGCTGGGTGCATTTGAAGAAAATATCACAAATGGTCCAGGCAATAATAAAGTTTTTTGCCACAGATTCAGTTGCCAATGAAGCAGAAAGAGGGTGCAGATTTGCTACTTCCTCCCATGAGTTTATCTCCCATTAGCTACTATAATATTTCAGGAGAAGCTGGGGAGTGAGAAACTGTTGTACATACGGTCATGTCCCTGCTTTATGTGCTGCTGCTTTGGGGAATATTATCCAGACCCTGTGACTCATCCACTGTACACATGTAGGCAATACAGACCAGAAAATCCATGGACGTGCTTTTCATGTAGTTCAAAGCTTATGTTTAATGTGGTTTGTAGATAAAACATACTTATGTTAATGTGAATTAATAGTTTAAAAAGTTAGCATTTTAAAGGTACCACATTTTCCTTCAAATATGCCTCGATAAGTTATTGCGTTGTTTTATCGCCAACAAAGCCTGTAGTCAAACTTTAGTTCTGTACTTGTTCCCTGAGGTTATTAGACCATCCTACTAGACCATCTTCGTGTAAATCAGCTAAATGATGTTAAATGATCTACAACATTTGGGTCTTGGAATTGACAGTGTCAGAGTTAATAGTGCAGTATAATTCACAGATTTCACAACAATCCATCAAACTATCACTGTGTCTGTTAATATTGAATGTTACAGATTTGTGTTGTTGGCTATTAAAAGTGACAAAAGCATTTAATACAGAAAATGCTCAAATGTGACATGACAATAATTATAATTGCTTTAACCCAATTCCAACACATTTCGGCACAAATTACTTTCTTAAATGATTTTAAATCTGAAAAATTGATGTTTTTCTGAGAGAAACATTTTTCACTAACCTCTGTAACAGAAACCATTTTTCTTCGATTCTCAGCAGTGCATCTCTTTGAGAAATCTGGCAATGTGATGAATGCAGGTACTTGCTCAGCCACCTGTGATGATTTCCACCAGATTAAGATGTCTGTTCTGCAGCTTAAACAAAAGGTAAAGATCACAAAACACACAACAAAACAAAAGGCTGAAGTTGAATTTAAAATCAAAGCAGGTAGATTTCTACAACTGTTTTGAAATGCATTATAGAACTTTATTTGCTAATAGAAAAAGGGTCTGAACTGGTACTTGTTGTAAAGCAGTGGTTTAATATTTCCCTTAGTTTAATCACAGCCCGTCCATCTGAACATATCTGAGCTCAAGTCTATCAACGGTGGCACTTAGCACACTCGACTGTAGCACATGATATATTGCTTCCAGCTGTGTGGTCTGGGGGCTCCCACAGCTGTACTGTACTTATATTATATAGAAAACAAACTTATATTACACGATACATTATAACAAGGATATTGCTAATTATTCTTATCACGTGATGGTGGGCACTGTGGCCACAAGGTCAAAGACTAGTTGTGTATTTCTCACTGATGCAGTGTGTGTGTGTGTGTGTGTGTGTGTGTGTGTGTGTGTGTGTGTGTGTGTGTGCGTGTGTGTAAGCATATGCTTCTGCGTCCATGTGCATGAATTCTGATTTGTAGGCGCAGTACTTAAAGCATAGCAAGGGGTTTCACGTGTTTCCAGTTGGAATCACCAGACCCACATGATGTTATACAGAGATCAAAGATAACTTTTCCCAAGGATGCCATACAGAGCAGGAACTCTCCTGGTCATGCTGAATAATGCAGTGGGGTTGCCTAGCCCTCCATCTGTCTGGGTTAAAGCTTGTAGCGTGGTGCAGATGGGAGATCAGTTTTCATCTTTGGAAGGATATAACATGTTGACATAACTTGACTTGAAGTTTGCTCTTCAGTGTGTAATTTTCCTGTGCTGTTTGATATTCCAGACCTTCATAATGGATTTTATGTTAAATCATTTTAAGAATGACAACCAAATGACAATGTCATGCAGTTGACATTGTTACAGTTAAGAAAAAAGAATTTTATCCAATTAATAAATATGAGTTTATGTTGGTTATTGCCTTTATTTGATATTTCATTTGTTCAGTTATGTGTAGCTGTGTTCTCACTGACCTCTTCATTCAGCTATTATTCCCTGCATCCTTACTTAAGATGGCCGTACTGTCGAACAGTGCAGACATCCCTGAGCAAATGACCGGCGAGAAGATCCTGACATCATCTATATTTCTACCAGGGCCTCCAGGTCTCCCTGGTCCTCCAGGTACCACACATTAAGCTAAAATAATAAAACTGTGTCAGAAGGAAATTGGCCTGAATCTAAGAGGCACGAAGAGTCTACAGCCATGTCAGCAGTCACATTCTGTGTGACTGGTGTTATAAGTTTAATCCTAATATCAACATTGTAATGTATAGCAGGTATTTCGTGTGTCTTTTCACCTGCTGTGATTACTCGCTGTTCACCATTTTAGTGTTGTACTAAAGCTAATAGTAACTTATTGGTGGTAAAAACAAAGCACATCTGAGGCATATGATTAGTTTTGCAGGTATTTGGTCATAAACCAAACTTTTGGACAAATTAAAATTATAACATGATGATAGCACATCAGTTCTTAACCAGTGGCACATAAGCATCTGTACCAAATTCCATGGTCGTATATCCATTCATTGTTGAGACATTTTACATTTTTACCATTACATTTTACCAATACCAGAGTGTCAGGATACCACCATTGTCAATGAGTTTCATAATCTGGAAACTATGAATGTCTCTACAAAATGATCTGTGTCCAGTAGATGTAGAAATTTTTCACAGGATACTTCAAAGCTTCAACTTGTTTTTGAAAGGACGAGGTAAACAAAGTTGTTCTTTTTCTGCTGTCATTACTTCAGTTGCGTCTTGTCGATTAATATTAGTCTGGATTATTTTAGGAGATCCAGGACCAGAGGGCCCTCCAGGATCACCAGGACTGCTGGGACCCCCTGGTCCTCCTGGACCCAGGGGTTTCATGGGACCCATTGGACCCACACCGGACCTATACAATATTAAACGTGGCCCTCGAGGACCGGTGGTGGGTATACACCTTTTCTTCACAGTTATTATTCTGTATATATTTTTTTATTCTTATCTGCCATTTAAACATTAAAACTGCTTTACTAAGAATTTTATAAAATTTGTCATGCAGATTAGCAGTGACTAATGTGTGTGTGCCTCAATCATGCACCCTCATTTTTGTGAGGTGAAAAAGGATGACACATTGCAATGGTAATAAAACACAGAAGACAAAATCCATTTAAAGCTTTACTTGTTTTCTTTGGCTTGCTGTGGTTTTGTGCAGCGCTCAGTCTTGTCTGTAAGTGTAAACTCTGTGTGTTTAACTGTGGGATCTGAATCAAGAATGTGGAGGATGTGGCCATTGACACTTACTGTGTTTGTAGTTTTTAAAGCCCTTGTATTTGTGCAATCTCATTTTTGACAAATCAGACTGTCAGCAGATGCAAAAGGTCATATGACGGACTGCATGGTGCCAAACCAAAACATCTAGTTTCTATAGTAGAAAGTGATCTATTGTTTAGTACGTATGTTTAACCTTTGAGTCTGTTTTATATTTATGACAGGTTAATACATTTAGTCAGCGCACATGATGACAATGAAGTCTGAGTAAGAGGGAGTTGTCTTCTCTTCACACAAAACCATTATTAAATTCTGAACACATTTACAGTGTAGAGTTTCACAACCAGGGCAGTTGTTTGATGACATGTTGGTGTTTCAGAGATAATGAATGTGAGATAATGTGTGACTCACATATGTGGCACTGGGCTGAATATTTTACACTTCTTTGATGATGATTATCCCAAGAATGAGATCAAAGCGCTCTCTAGCATTGCGCTGAAGTCACACAGAAATGGCCTGGAGGCAGTCTTAAGTCGATTTTAGATAATCTCTGTTATTGGAGCATAATGAAAATACCCATTTTGTGTTTAAAAAGATTTAAGTAAACGTGTTTTCGGAGAAAACAAAATAATTGAACACATTTTTGTTTGGGTGCTAGACACGGAGATATCATCAAGCTATTACAGTAGTAATATAACGTAGCCCACATGACTTCCTTTGTTAAAGGAAACTGAAATAAATATGAAAACCTGACTGAAACAATAATGAACTGCATTTTTTATCAGGGGTCTCCAGGAGCACCAGGAAAAGATGGCCTAAAGGTGAGATCAGATGTCATTTTGTCTCCTTGTCCTTGTCCTATATGTGTGTTTATTTAAAAAGAACTTTTTTATAAAATAAAACTAGTTTAGATAAGAGTTTCTCTTTCAGTTGAACATTGTAGAACATATTGACCCTCAGGCAGAGGAGTCAATCATGTTGGCAGCAGATTCTGACTCTTGGCTCAGTGTTTTGTATCTCAAAGGAAGAAATCAAAGTTTGGTGTGGAAAGCTTGAGCATACCCACCATGCATGTCAAAAAATATTTCTCTATAGCCATATTGTTTCTCAACTTATCAAAATGTATACAGGGTGAAAAGCCCAAGGCAGGTGCCAGGATACTCACAAATCCTCAGTTGGACGCTGCACAGGTAGAGTTTATCCCTGCAGATGATAGAATCAATTAACTGCGAGTTGCTACAAGTTGAGAAAAAAAAACTGCTGTGCCAAACAGTAGGTTGCACAATTCTATGTGCAAAATAAACACAAGAAAAATATTGTTATTTGGTATGGATGTAGCCATGTTTAGGTTCAAATTTGGTACAAGAGCATCTAGGAATTTCACATTCTCAGAATATCACTCTTTCGAATGAGGTAATCTCAAGTTGATCATGACTTCTCTCACCAGCCTGTTAAGTGAGAGTTGACCTTTCACAAGGATCTGAGGCCAACAGCTAGTCTGTAGCAGTAGCAACAGTAGCAACCCCGTAACAACCTCCTGACTACTAGCGTGAAGAATCTGGATGCCTTTGGGCTACTGTGGGTGTCTGGATTATCACAGACACTGGGATTGCTAAAAGGAAGTACTAATCATTTTTCAAATGGGTAATGTGAATGTTAGCTTTCCTGCTTTTCTTTTCTGGTAAGCCTAAGTCAAAGTGTTAAACGGACGCTTCAGCAGGTAGTTTAGCCTAAGATTAAGGAGCCACAATACAGATCCCATTTGGTTACAGTGATTTTTTTTGTATTAAACCAAATTTGCCCACCCCTCTCTCTTATATTGTGATATTCATAGACACACTGTAAAATCAAAGAGGAGCTAAAGTCAAGAAATTATGACTTCATCTTTGGCTTTTGCAGATCATGTTTTTTAACCTTTCATGTGTCCTTTAAGAACTTTTGCAGCTGATGTTCACTATGGTCCACTCCTGCTGAATTATTTTATCTGTTGTTTTAATTCATGAACATAAAACTAATGCAAACATAATTTAATACTGTTACAACAAAGATCAGCCACAAAACAAAGGTGCATTGAAAAAATAAGCCAAATTCTTGCCGATCTTTGATTTGACCCTCACCTATGATGTGCAGAGTCAGTTGTTTGTGCAGTGAGAGTGGAGGGATTTCTCTACTAGTGCCAAAGGCTGACTTTGAATGAGCACTTGAAGCTCTGTGATTCAGCGGGATGTCAGAACTAATTTAGACTGAAAGCAGCCAGTTGAGGTGGTTGGGGCAGCTGATATTGACAGACTTGGAGACATTATCAGACCTAAAAGTGACTGTGATTACACAGGAATCTCATCGTGAGAGTCAAATCATAAAAATACCCCCGCTTTAGGAAGGAGATTTGCAGCCTGTGTCTTGTTATGGCTGACATCTTAGATTTGTGGTTGTTTTATTTTAGGACTACTGTTTTTTCATTAAGAATGTTAGGTCATCCATGTCACACTGGCTAAGAAACATGAGGTATAACAGCTGAAAAGGTTATGGTCTTGTATTGGCTTTTGAATCTTGTTATACCCATAACACTGTTTGCTTAGTTTTTGAAACACGTATGGAACAACTTAGGTGCATCTGTCTTATTGACACAGAACTTCGGCATTCTTTGAGTACAGCTGGGATGTTTGTGTGGATAGATTGGAGGGTGATGGTAATCTGTCTCACTGAGTTACAAATCCAAACCACCTGCCAAAACACTAACAGCCCCAGTGTGACCCTGAGCCTGGGTAACAACCACAGTAGTCAGGTCAATGTGTGTACACTACCGTAAGTCAGCAGGCTGCCATGATACTTAACAGTCACACTACATGTACAGTGTTTTTGGTACATACAGTGCTTTCATACTTCATATCCATCACATACACGGTACAGCTTCTTGAAGTAATAGCTTGACATTTAAAAAAAACCCCAAAAAAACGCATTTGCTTTGTTGTTGAAAGAAGACAACACTGATAACCAGGATTGAGTTAGCTTAGATTGTCATAAAGACTGGATACAAGGTAAACAGGTTGCAGCTCACTGCATAGTTTAAAAATACGCCACCAAAATATGCCGCTAAAACAAATTGCATTTGTTTAACCCGTACACAAACCAAAATGAAAACAACAGAAAATTAGTGGTTTTATGGGGAGTAATGTCCTGGAACCACTTCTCTCTTTGTGCAGCGACTGGCTGCCAAGAAAGAGCTACATCTCAAAACCGCAGCTTGTGTTTTAGACTTGGGGTTGTGGTGTATGCGTACAATGTGTTAATTAGTGCAATTTGGATGTTTTTAACTTTGTAGAGGGCCAAGCTGTTTCTCACTGTTTCCAGTCTTAATCTAAGTCAAGATAATCACCCACCAGCTTAAGTGTCATATTTAACACGTAGGCATGAAAGTAAGAAAGGAATATTTTTGTGGCAAGAACTTGAATAAGGCAATTCCACAAAATGTCAGCCAATACCTTTACCAGACTAAGGCAGTAATGTAAAATGCAGCCTCACTTTAATCTTTCAACTACATGTTTCTTTCAAATTATATGATTGCTTATTCAGTTTTTCCTCCTTTAAATCCACGAGGTTTTTGCATTTACTCCCATCCTGATCTCAGTTTTCTCTTCCTTCACCTCCTTGAAAAAGTTCCCTAACGAGAGTATTATGAATTCTCATGCTTTTTTCCCACTGTAATTCATCTAAGCTAAATATTTGTTTTGATTCCCCAGGGGGATAGAGGAGCTCCTGGGCCAGTCGGACCACCAGTAAGACTCTATCTATATTGATGCCACACTATTGTAACTTGTTACTATTATCCAGAACATTATAGTTCAGCTAAAGCCTGCCTGGAAAACAGGCAGCTGTGGACTCTGGGCTTTAAATGACACAGTTAATGATACTGCGAATCTCAAAGTAAATAACTTTCAATACAGAGTAATCATTATCGCCTTGGATAAACACTGATAGTGCTAACATTAACAAATCGTGAGAAAAAGCTCAGTAACAACTTGTATGTCCTGGATAGTTTTTTGATCTGCTGGATTTCTGTGAAGGTCTCATCTGTGGCTTTTCAATAATTTCATCTTTCTATTAAATGCAGTGTTCCTTTAAAAACAGAACAGTAAAAAGATTTCTTCTTGTTTTGTGTGACCCTCAGGGTCCTCCAGGCTCCTTCGATTTCCTGCTCCTGCTGATGGCAGACATTCGTAACGACATTGCTGACCTACAGAGCAAGGTGTACGGTCGAGCGATGCTCTCTCCAGGGGAGGACATTCCTGCGGTCCCCGACACCTGGAGGGACAACCGGGAAAGTCTGGACACAGGCTCGGGTGAGGACTACAAGGAACCTCCACCTCGAACAGGCGGAGGGTTCAAGAGGAACAAGAAGAGGAAACCAGTGCAAGAAAGAACAGACTTCGATTGGAATATTTAAAGAGGGCAGATTTAAATACTTTATGTCAGGTGTAAATATTGATGTCATTTGCTTTTTTATTTAACTTTTTTAATTGTATGTACTTTTTGCCTCTTGATCACAGATGTTTATTTTTGTATGATATATGAGATTATATGTGACTATTTTTTAACAAAATGAATAGACTGTGTGAATGCATGTTTTTATTAGTTTTATAAATTTTCAGAATCATATGGTTTCTTCACAGCCCATTAAATAAGTCTCCTGTAAAAGCACTTTTTCCCTCATTACTTATTATTAATCTGCTTTTCTATTCTATAAGTAAGTGAGTGATCAAATACCTGAATGAGGAATCGAACTGACATAATCATCAAATCAAATTCACAAGTCGAATTAAACCAGAATGATTGTTTTGAAAGCTTTGCACTGTAACGTAATGATTTTAGTCCTCATTTGTATGTCATCATACTGTAGAGATGGCAACAAACTAATAATCAGAATAACATGGACACAGTGGTTGCATTTAAAGCTTTTTCTCTCATTTGTGATTACTCAGGTCACACCAATACATAAGCGCCACTAGTTTGCTATGATGCAGCTAACTTACTTATTTTAATGATAGATTAATATGTGGATTATTTCTTTAATTAGTCAGTTATTCATTTGGTTTATCAAATATCCAAAATTCTTATCAACACTTTATCATCTTGTACATCTTCTCTAGAAATCAAATTATTTATGGCTTAAGTAAGCTATTCTATGTCTAAACTGCAGAAAAATTTTACAATTCATTATGCCGTATGTAACACACAAACCAACATGGAGGATAATACGCTGAAATTATGCACTTTAATAGAATCTGTTATCCATTTTGTAGTTATGAAAAGGAGGGATGATCTGTAAAGAGCAGCATTATTGTCAATTCAGAGTTTTCATAGTTGGACAGAGTGGTGATGCTTTTCACTTACTGAATGATCTGTTGCTTATATACTTTAAAATCTGGGGAACAAAACTTTGATCATCTATTCCACAGCATGCAGGAAACGGGATAGCTGTGAAGGTGATACTGTGGTTAATTGAATTTGGCATGTGAGTGTGTTGATTCTGTTCTCCACTAGAGGGAGACCTCAAAAACAAAGGGACCAACTACTGACACTACTGACACGTCTTTTAGCAGAATCATAATATTGGAAATTAAATTTAAACTCTAACATGTTACGATATCTTTAATTTATCTGGTATAAAAAGATCATATTACTCAATACTATTGAGTAGAAAACTGTTGCATAACAACTGCAAGCAATGGAAGTACAAATTTGAGGACATGAAAAACTGTATTTTGAATAAAACGTGTTGGTGAATCTGACTTAATAAGTTTTGAGTTATACTAAAAGTATGCATAGTAAAAGAAACTAAAAATATATAAGTAGTGCTATTCAGCGTTTTTAAGCAGTATGCAGACATTAATTGAATTATGTACAGCAAATTATAATGTAGTGGCAACACAAGTGGATTTTAAATGTAAATGCTTATAAACGTACAATATATTCTGATTTCTTCCATGAAGATAAATGTAGTTACAGCAGTATTATTCCATATTGTCATCCATCATCATCTTCTATGATGGCATTCACTTATGGGTTTACAGGAGGAGTTGTAATCATTCTGTGTAATCAAATACAGGCTCGTGCAATTTGGCTGCATGACATAAATACTTTATATATGTATACGCACCTTCAGGACTACTAACTTTAAAAAAAATTTATTTGTAATATTTCTTGCTACAATAAATCACTCTGGTCTCCTCACTTTAAAATACTGATGAAAGTGAAGCCATAACTGGAAAACCCTAAACAGCTGATTAAAGGTTTTAGTGTTGGGCATCCAGCTGGGTTTTAGACATGATCTGAATTCATAAACTTTGTTGTTTTGCCCATTTTTTTCTTTTCTCTACTTACACATTTGTCTCACTCTCTTTATTTGGAAGAAAATGAGCTGCAGATATCATTTCAGAAGCTTAACCAAAGCAAGATGATGTTATATTTATTTTAATTAATAACAAGACCATGGAATTCATTTTAAGCTACCTCTGCAAGAAGCTTTCAGTCTCTCAGCAGAATAAAGTTTCAATTAAAAATAGTAAAAAAAACAACAACAACAAAAAAAAACTAATAAAAAAAATGTAGCGATAGTAAATAGTAAAGCTTCTCACAAATGAATATGAGAACCTTTCCTACTGTATTTTACACATTATTCACCCATCCATCACTGAAACCATTTACATATGAAAATGTGTAGATTATGCTTTATTGTTATTTAATAAAGCAGTATATCTGACAAGAGAAAACATACCTCATGAATTACTTTACATGCTTTTTGACATCAGTGTTTCCATTCATTTGCAACCCATTTACTTCTAGCTAAACATGTCCTCTATGACCTGATTGCTTAGCAGATATGGTTTAGATATGGTCTACCAAAACGTGTCCCTTATAAAGGTTTTGGAAAAATTATCAGTGTTTTGATGAAGGAAGTCATAATTTGGTCCGCACTAGACTGTATTATTAAAGTCATCCAGTGTCCCAGTGAATCCACTGGGTGGCAGTAATTTCTCAGTCATATAAAGTATGCAACTTAGACTGATGCACAACTGTGTTCAGTGAACTCAATAAACTTTTCAGTGTAGTTTCCAGAGAAACACATGGATATATTTAAACTGCAATTATAATTAAAGCCTTGTGGCAATGATCATTCAGCATTTGTAATAGTCTACTTTCTTGTATACTGATAGATATACTGATGAATATTTAATGTCTTGACCTGTCTCTGACAGACATCATCAACAAAAACATCCACAGTATTTCTCGTCAACTAAAATAAACTGACCATAACACCATGATAATTACTGATATTACTGTATCACCATGCTAGTTGTCATCCAGAACAAAATGAGCCGTGGTCTCCTTCAAACCAGTCAGATGCCACCTTCATTAAACACTACATCATTGTTTACATGTTGTGTATTTGTTTCATAATGAGCCCATTTTCAGAGAACAGTCCATGTCATGATTTGCATTTGATCAAAGAGCGGCCAAAATTAAAGTTCTGTGCACATCCTTTTAACAAGGCTGGTGCATCAAGAAAAAGAGTAAGAAAAAAAACTTGGCAATACATTTCTTCAAACTCCTTTCTGGAAGTAATTAATCACCATCGTGCAAGGGCCAGACTTAAAAGATTTCAAATATTTGCTGAAGTGGCCCCTTGTTCCTAATTATATCTCCCTGCTTGTCCTCCTCATTATTTAGAACTACCCACAAAAAGATGCAACACTGAATGGGAACGGTCACACACCCAGCCCCCCTCCCAAAAAAAATGTTTAATAGCAAATGAATGACTGAGTTACTGTGCTGCAATAAGGGCCTTAATGAGGTAATTTTATTAGTACGACTGCCCAGAACTGCTAGAAACAGACGGAGAAGACAGAGAGAGGCAGTATAGAGAAAATTAGTGTTACCCAATTCATTAATTAATGCACTGGTGTGGGCAGCAAATTAACTGCCCCAAAAATCCCCATTCAGTGAAGATTATGATGAAAAAATACATTGTTTCCCTAAACATAATTACAAGACAGTGCAAATTCAATTCTAATGAGGTGAAAGGCACCCCCTTAACATACATCCCCTATTTCCCCCTCTAAAAGGGCTTGCTCTTGTTGAGGCCTACGTTTAAGGAAGTATTGAGAGTGAAGGAGACCATAATGAAAGATCGGCTTGGCTTTAAGTGCTTTATATGCTGCAAACAGGTAGAGAGGATTGAAAAGCTCTCTTTCTGGGACTCCTGGGGGGCCTGTCTTCCCAGCACAACAACACTTGGCCCTGAGAAAAGACTCTGCTGAGGAGCCTGGAGAGTGAATGGACCTGTGCTGCAGTGGGTCAAACTGAATGGCCACAAGTTCTTCAATGATTAAAAACTATGTTGTGCCGGCTCTGGCTCCACACATAAACACAAGCACACACCTATGTGCAGACACACACGCAGAAACACACGTACAGCCCTCGCCCTTCCACCTCTCCCTCCCATTGAGTTATCTTTACTCAGGCTTTGTCTCCTCTAATTGGAGCTGATGAGGGACTAATTGGTAGCTTTTTTACAACACCCAGTACTTAAGCGATGGCAAACCGAGGGAGGCAGCATGAGTGGAGTTAATGAGAGGCTTTGCACAAATAAAAGCTTTAAAATGGGCCTGTTTCACAGAATGGGAGAAAAGGAAAGTTGAGGATATCCTTTGTGTCCTCCACATCTTTCACTTATGTGCAGGTATCTGAAAAGAAGAGGGAGTGGTGGAGGGCACACAGTGGTTGCTGAAACGTTGGGTACTTGTGTGCATAAAGGGATCTGTTCTGTATTGTTTGGGGCCCATCGTTTAGTGTGTCTGTTAATAATGAGAAAGGACGGCTCCTCAAATGAATGTGGCAAAGTCCTTAGTGGACAATAAGTGCCCTCTCTTTCCTGGACCACACTGGACTGTGTTGAAACAATCTGAAATAAAGGTTTAGTGCTTCTGTATTGTTAAGGGTGAGTATATGCAGAATTGAGCCAACAAATAATATAGCAGCAAAGCCTGTCTATACATCACTAAAAACTCCAAACTCCTTTGGACATAATTATTAAGGTGCTTGTAAGCCTGTCATCTGTGGCATCACATATGTTCTATAGTAAAATCAGTATCTTAAGTTGGTACTTTTTTTCTTAAAAATTATGTTCTCAGGTCCTTCAAGGGAATATAGAGATTTGCATCATGGTACACTGAAGAGCACAGCGGGCTCAACCATGGGACATTTCCTTTGCATGCTGTCATCACAGCAGACATTTTGCTTACATGACAATGGGTTGCTTTGTGCTTTTCAGGTGTGAATAAACATCATGAAGCAACAGGCTTCATTTAACTAAGCCATGGAATCACACTGGGAGGTGACAAGCCACTCTCCCTTTCCCCAAAATGTGACATGGGTAATACAAACATCTTTGGATGCCCAGATCCTGCGGGGACAAGTAGCCCCATCCACAGCATAAATGTTATTTGTCTTATCTGAGTAGGCTAGTTTAGAACCCTTAAATCTCTGAAAATGTAAACTTATTCAAATGATGACCTACAATAAACAAAGCAAATGGCGATGAGGTAAAAATGTTAAAATGTGAGGTATGTTGTGGTAAAAACTTTGTTAGTAAAGAATTACTGCAGCATGGTTAATGAGTCAGTCAAATCAATCAGTCAGTATAGGTATGAATATAGATCAATAACTGCAGACTCAACATACTGCAACATCATCTCATATACAGCATGGTATTATAGTACAATTTAAACATATGTTTAAATGTTAACCTGTAGTTTCCAGTAAATACAATACACTACAAACTCAGATTAGCTTGCTTCTAAGACTGAGTACATTTCCAACAGAATATAATTCACTGACCAAATATTTGTGCTGACTCATGTGATAGGCTATTCACAGTCTCAGTGACCCATTAACATCCTACAGGTTCCCATTATTCACCTCTAAATGGATCCATTAGCATTGCCATTGTTATTTAAATTTTCATTTCCTAACAAAGAGTGTGGTTTAACTCTCTAATGAGGACTTCCTCAGACAAAGAACGGAGGCCTCTATTTTCTCTGCTCCCTAAATCCACTGGAAACCTGTTAGATTTCAAGAGTGTTTAACGTTATACATATATAGTTTTACATATTCCACTTAGCATCAATGTGCTTTCGATGGCTTTTTGCAATAAAATTTAAAACACTATGTGAAATCCAGTCTGACAAGACATTTATGTTATAGAATATATTTCATGTATCACTAACGTCAACTTTGACATTACCTGCGCTTAATCAAAACCAGAAATAGTATTTGCCTTATTAGTTAATTATTATTACAATGTTTAAACAGTCACTGTGGATTCAACAACTCATTGAGGTCAATGAATGCGTGAAAACGACAGGGATAAAAAGTTTTAGAAACACAATGAATAAATGTCAGAGCTATGAGAAAAACTGTAGTCAATTTTTACAAGTTTATGGATACAGAGGAAGCATCTATTCTAATTATACACATTAGATGTCTTTATATTTTTTATTGGCCTTTTTTTTGTATTCAACGCACATGTAACAACACCCATGTCAGAGAAAGTAAACAAAGGGACAGGGGGGAACAGCTTGGAAATCCCTAGATTAGTGTCACCACAATAGCCTGTTTTGTTCTGGGGTTTGTTCCTGAACCCACAATCACAGGCCCTCACAGAAAGTGATGCTGCACCTCCAAAAGTAATAGGAGGAAGCTGGTAAATGGAAAGCAAGGGGGCACATCATTGTGTAATCTCACATCTCCCACTGGGGCTTTCATACAGCAGTGAAAGCCTCTGCAGCCGGCACGACTATGTCGCCTAACCTTTGACTGACCTTAAGCAGGTTTACAGGCTGGACCAGAACAACACAGGTGAGCCAGCAACTGGAAGGACTAAAATCACTATGCAAACTTACCTGATACATGTGTTTTCAGTTTTTGATTACTAATGCAGATTATTTATAGATAGTAAGATATTTAAGATATAATCAGATATTTATCGCATAGTAAAGTTGTTTGGGCTGTTTTCCAATAAAATATCTGAGTGCAAGCTGTATAGGGTGTAGTCATAATAAAGATATGTGTCAGACGTCACATGCAGTTAAATTAATAATTATACACTTTAGTGTATAATTATACACTTTAGTGTATAATTATTTAGTGTATAATGCAGTAGATAACATGTCTTGTCTAAGGACACCTCATGTGGCCAGGATGAACTGGGAGTCGAACCACCGACCCCATTATTCACATAAAACTGAAAGTCATTAAGGGTAAGGTAACAACAGTGACATTTCAAGTCTACAACACAATAAAAGCTGATATTCCTTTTTAACCTAACATGACCAAACATTTATAATAAGTAGGTGTCTAGGATAAAAAGAATAATGACATATAGTGGAAGAATATGTCCCTGTTCTCTAATGGACAAACTATGTAATGCTAACCATAGCTTCAACAGAAGCATGTTTTTGGCAATTTAAGAGTTTGGCTTCAGTTCAAGGTTATAAAGAAGACAGGAAGTAGTTATTGTGCGTGATATCTAACATTAAAGGCCCACGCCAAACAACCAGCACAATGTATTTAATATCATGAAGGACATCTGTATTTACATTATTTAAAAAAATATATAATTATTAATTATTTCATTGTGACTTTTGCAAAGGCATCATGTATTGTAGTGCCTTTGTATTAGACTTAGGCTTGTATTAGGTCTATCTAATAGAATAGAATAGAATAAACCTTTATTATCCAACGAATGAGAGCTCTTATAAGAAAAGCAATATAAGGGAAAACAAGTAAAATACTTATCTATATACACAAAATAAACCTAAATAAACATAACCCTAGCGCTCCTTCCTGTGAGTGTAAAAGTCTACAGCTGAACGAGCTGCTCAATGCTCATACAGTCTCATGTAGGGGATAGGAGGTGTTGTCCAGGATGGATGTCAGCATGGGTAACATCCTCTCCTCCCCTACTTGCTCAATAAACTTTAGTGGACAGTCCAGGACAGAGCTGGCCCTCTTGACCAGTTTGTAAAGTGCATCCGTATTCGTGGACCAGTCCAGTTTTGTATTTGTATTACTTTGTACAAATGAGTGTAAGAATAAGTGGGAATTATAAGAAAATGGATATCGCTTGTACAATATATTAGATGCTTGAATGTAAATTACATAGTTCGAAGGTTTGTGATACTTGGAATAACTTATATATATATATGTTAATATGTCCACAATTGTGCATACAACTGTTTATGTAATGTCTATATATATTCTTATGTATTCATTTGTAGCACATAAATCAAGAGCCCATTTCTCCTTTTAATACACCCATTGTGGTGGCTGTAAAAAAATAGAATTCATATAAATATAATATAAAATTACAACCTTCTATCACTCTGTCACCAATACACGAAGTAATGTCAAATAATAAAGTAATAACATATAACATTTCTGATGCTCAAACAGTGTAGTTTAATATATAAACTACATATCTAAACTATCCTAATTATGTTAACTTTTAAAATTTTGCAGGTAAAAACATTTTTTTGGGTTTTGGGGGGCACTTATAGGCACTTGGTCCCTCTAGTCCCCCTCACCAATACGCCCCTGCTATACTGTGTTGCAGACGGCGTGATTTGCAGGTCCCCGTTGTCAAACCCCAGCTGCAAACACACAAGAGAGAGGGACGGGGGCTGGGGGGGGGGGACACAAAAAATCGTCCAATGAGAAAACGCCCTGTTGGCCCTACAGGCATCCCGGCATGCTCGTGGACTCTGCGCTACGTCAGCAGTGATACCGAAACATGGCGGTGTCCATAGCACAGCGCCCGGCGGCCGACGCTCCTGTGCTGCTATTAACTTTCCTCATCACGTTAATATTTCATCACAGCGTCGCCGATGTGGCCGCAGGTGCTGCGACGACACAAGACCTTCCTCACCGCCGGTTCGAGTACAAATACAGCTTCAAAGGACCGCACCTAGCTCAAACCGATGGCAGTATCCCCTTCTGGATCCACACTGGAAGTAAGTTTGTGTCCAGCTGTCAACCTCGCCGCGCTTCCTATCGTCGCATGTTGTGATGTGACGCTCGGTAACTGTAACTGTAACGGTATCACGGTGGCGTGAGGGCGGCGGAGATTTGTCACGCTTGAGGTTCGCAACGGGCGCGTTTCCCGTTCAGAAGTGGCTGCAGTTTGCTTCGTGCATTCAGAAGTGCACCGAGAAATGAATAGATTTTAGCGTCCCAGCGTTTTCCCACAGTCCCGGTGACATATTCTGTGTTGGGCTGATTAGAAACAGTAAGTTAAAGGTCCTGACTGCTGCAAGAGTCCGTGCAGAAACAAGCAAACGGAGGAATTGAACTTTCCTCCCTCAAAAATGGGCCTTTGGAGTCTTGCATCACACAGTGAGTTGCCCGTGTGCTGACAGTCAATAAGTGTTGAGAGAGATTACATGAGATTACACTGCAGATTTCAGATCAGCATTGCTTAACCAAAGAGTGTTTTGATTATCAATCAAACGGCTAATTTTATGTGTTTCTAGCAGCCTCTGTAGGATCTTTAGCGTTTTAGATGGGTGAAATTGTGAAGGTTACCCACCTCAGTATTTGCATGAAGTCAATCTAGAGGTTGTTCTTTTTTCCAACCGATCCCCTAAACAGTTATTTATAAAGTTATTACATTAAATATTACATTATGCAAAGAAAGACAGCAAACGCTCACAGAAACTGAACCGAGGTACGTTTGCTTAAAATGAAAGGCAAGATAATGTCCTCAGATCACTTCAAGTTACAGTGATATGAAACAGAAAAAGATTAACAGTCACTCATTTTCACTGAGTAAACCTCGCTGTACAATGACCTGAGGGAGTTCTACATTTTCTAAATCGGTTACTGAGATCATTTAAACATTAGAGAGTAGGCATGCCCTGATAAGTTTGGCCCACAACATCTGTCACTCTGGATTACTTTTGTACGAATGGTTCTTTGCGATAAATCAGTTGTGGCACTTCATGGGATGTTGTATTCACAGACAACATCAAACTTAACGTGACACTGAGACTTGTTTACTCTCTCCTCCACATCAGATGCTATTCCTAGTGCAGACCAGGTGCGCATCACGCCGTCCCTCAGGAGTCAGAGGGGCTCCGTGTGGACAAAAAACAGAGTCAAGTTCGAGAACTGGGAAGCTGAGGTGACCTTCAGAGTGTCTGGAAGAGGCAGAATGGGAGCGGATGGTTTGGTAAGGACTCGTGAAACTTTAGTGTGGGTTTATTAAGAGACTAATGAGTTTCCTTTTACGTAATGACTGGTAAGTTTAATTTAGTCTTAGCACCAGAGCCATCTCATTACAAAACCTACCCTGACACAACAGACGTCCGCTCCTTCCAAACTGCACGCCACATGACAGAAACCTCCTATTAAACCTGATACTCACCAACCAAAATATTTCTGTACCATGAGCGTAAAGAATTTAGATACAGATATTGGTATTTGAGTCTTGTTCGCATTATTGCTTACTTAAGCTTTACCTATACTTCCTGACTCATGTTGAGTTAGCTTGTAATAAGTTATCATTCTGTCCTTTATAGTCATTGTTTCATATATATATTTTATATAGTTTTTATTTAGCAAAGGATGCAAATATTCAGCAATTTTTGTATAAAATATTTTTACCACTCTTTCGTTGTGTAACAGGCTGTATGGTTTACAACTTCACAAGGCCTCGATGGTCCTGTGTACGGAGCCGCTGACCAGTGGAACGGAGTTGGAATTTTCTTTGACTCTTTCGACAATGATGGAAAGGTTGGTGTTAAGTTAGCATTTTCCAGAACCATATAGCACTAACTATGAATGAATATATATAAATATATATCAACTGGTGTTGCAAGATTATCTATTTGTGGAAACCAAAATCATCTTAAATGTTTGTTTTGTTGCTTAAAATGCTCAGATGTGCGCTACTCTTTTACCGTACAGTGGCTGTGCGCCATGCAAAACAAGCCGTTCATAATCACATTTGAATATAATTTATTTGTTTGTTCAGGTACGGGATTGATATTTTGAAATCACCTAAAAGATTAAGATTACCTAAAAAAAACAAATGGCGTCTCGGGCCTTCAGATAAAAAAAGGATTAATGTGTTTCCTTGTTTTCTCATCTTCAATCCAGAAAAATAACCCAGCTATAATTGTTGTGGGAAACAATGGCAAACTTGTTTATGACCATCAAAAGTAAGTAAACATTTCTTTTGTGTTGCTCTGATGTCATCATAAACTCAAATTTTAGCAACTTAAAGCAGATTAGGAAATATGATTATATTTGCTTGGAAAGTAAATAATCCTTTGTCTTTTCTAATCTCCCCTGGGCCAGTGAAAGCTTTAAATCACTTTTTCAATGCCATTTTCCCCCTTGTCTTAGAATTCATAGTGTTTTCCATACCACTAAACAAGTGTTTACAAAAACATACATAGGCATTAATGTTATTCACTTATCTAATCATTTCTGATCACGGTCTTTCTCACTCTTGCACATTGTCTGTGTGATGCTCCGTACTGTAAAATTAAAAAATAGTTTTGTCTGAAAAAATGTTTTTCTTCCGTCCAGTGACGGCACCACACAAGCCCTCGGTACATGTTTACGAGACTTTCGCAACAAACCCTATCCCGTCCGAGCCAAAGTGACATATTACAAGAAGACGCTAACGGTAGGAGACAAACGGGAATCCACACACACACACACACATATTGAGCATAGATTACACAGGATATAATCTGTTTATGTGTATATGAAGAAAAACAGATAATTGGCTTTTTCATTTATAAAATTATCTTAAAGTCATTTGGCACAGTCAGCAGTATTTCTGAGCTGTAGTACTGTTGTTTCTTTTTCACCAGGTTATGATCAACAACGGTTTTACTCCAGACAAAGACGACTATGAGTTCTGCACAAAGGTCGACAACATGATCATTCCCAGCGAGGGCTTCTTTGGCATTTCAGCTGCCACTGGTGGTTTAGCAGGTACTAATCTATTATAAAAAAGTTTGTATGTACTTATTCAAAAGCATTTTAGAAATCAGACTTTTTATTTTAGAGCTGAAATACAAGGTTTTGTAAGTAAAATTGTCAGCTGTGAACCACTAATTTGTAGTTATTCCATAGAAACTGCTTTCCTAACTTTTTCTAGTCAGGACTAATTTTATCTCGTATTGCAAAAACAATGTCACAACATTATCTCATCATTTTGAGGTTATTATGCTATTATTACTGTTCTTTTTCATCAGGATATTGTAAACCCTAATATTACCAATATAGTCTCATTGTTATTACCAAGATCTGTATTATCTGTTTCAGTGTAATGTAAAGTGCTTCTCTATCATTTTCTAATTCAGATTTTGTTTCCTCCATCAGATGACCATGATGTTTTGTCCTTCTTGTTATTCAGACTCACAGAGCCAGGCCAGCAACCGGTAACTACATTTTCCTACCGCTCCTCATACTTTCCCAGTCCTGTGTGTGCCATTCACTTTTCTGTAGCGGTGTGTCTGCATGTGCACAATATAGTCTAAGCATGGCCTCTATTGAGTTCAGAGAGGGGTTTTTTTTGTCTTTCCCATTGAAGCCCCCACCTGAATCTGAGATTCCTAAAGAAGAGAAGGACAAGTACCAGGAGGAATTTCAGAACTTCCAGCAAGAGCTCGACAAAAAGAAAGAGGAGTTTCAGAAAGAGCACCCAGACGTCCAAGGACAGCCAAGTTAGTTTTCTGAAACCAAATGACTGATGTAACGAGCAAAGTTGTTTTTGTGTTTTGTACTTCAGAAACTAGATCATTTATTATTAATATTATTAAACTATATGGAAAATACAAATTATAATGTAGTTACATCACGTTTGTAGTACCTCATGTAGATTTTAATCATGGTCGGTTTTCTAACAATTGGTTTTAATTTTTTTTTTCTCTCTTAAGTTGAGGAGTTGTATGAGAGTGTGAACGACAGGGAGATCCGTCAGGTGTTTGAAGGCCAGAACAGGATCCATCTGGAGATCAAACAGCTCCATCGGCAGCTTGCCATGATCCTGGATGAGCAACGCAGATATGTGTCTGTTATTACGGACGAGATCGCCAAGAAGGGGACGAACGCTGAGTCGGGACAGGTAGACTTGTCATTTTCTTACAGCTTTATCAAATGTCAATACTCATGAATTTCACCTCGAGAAAACTGCGCTGTGCTTTTCCTTTAGGTGGATTCTGCCAGTCAACAGCTTGGCTCTGTCGTAGCCACCCAGCAGGAAGTTCTCAGAAACCTGAATGAACTGAGGTAAGCAAGTGCTAGTTGTTAACTTTGGTCACTCTTAAAAATGAGCTGTTGTTTTTGCAGCAAAAATAAGGAGCTGCTCCAAAAAAAACAAAGGAATTCCTGCCGGTCAAATCCCTTAAATCATATTTAATCTCAGGATGCAATGGCTGCAACAACACAGGTGTTACTCACAGCCTGAGGATCCAGCTGCAGTAACAACTTCCTCCACTGCTTACACTGTTGACATGATAAAAGAAAGAGAAATGTTAATTTAATTTAAAGTGCATAAAGTTGTTATCTTGCAGATGTTTTTAACATATTGTTTTATCCATACTTTTTTGGCGTGTGGTAAAAACTAAAGGGTAAAGAGCAAGAAAGTCATTGCTGAGACATACAGTAATTACAGTATGATAGCTACACTAATGTCATGCTGTAATCTTCTTTAACTGTGCAGTGGTCTCCTTACCACTCTCAGATGACAGCCTGCACTGGTTTTTAATGCTAAAATAATGCAGCTTAAGGGATTATACGATGGTGTGCCTTCCATGGCAAGGACTCGAATGACTATTTGATTTTGATAGTTGCGCTGAGTAAGCCTGATTAGTTGTACGTAATGTATTTTTTATGCTTAAAGCTTGTATTTTGGCAGAAGCATATTTGTGCTTTTGTTTTGCTAGCCTGAAGTCATTGTGAGCTAGCAAACAGATTTAAAAGCATTGTCTTCTTCAAATAGATTAGTGAGTGGATTTGATTCACTATTTTTCCATAAATTAAGTCCCAAATGATTGAGTTAAATAGTGTCCAGGTAGTGTGCTAATTTATAACTCATCTATTAATACACAGCTATTCAATTTCAGATGTCAGCGTTATAAACAGAGAAATTCTGTGTATTTGTTAAACAATCGCATATTTGATCTTCCACTGCCATTTGACTGTCTTAATTTTGACACACCATCTGCATAAAGAATTAATCAGAGTAACATAATATTAGAAGATTTTTATTGTAGGTAACATTAATCTCTTAGTCTCATGTATCACAAAAGAATCAAGCTGTTAATATGTCCTAAATCCAAAAGAACATGCATTCTCAAATGATTTTGCATACATGATGTTCTTTATTATATTCTTGACCTATAACTCACATGGACCTGGGGAGTCTTAAAGTGTAGCATATGCTCATTTTGTCCAAGGATGTCAGTAAGTGTCAGTGAAAGGCAGTTTGTCTGAAATTGTGTGAAATTTTAAAACAGCACTTTATCACACAGTGGTCATTTTAAGATAAGGTGGTGCAGGAGTAAGCTGATTGACACTGTGAATAAGTCCAGACCCTGGCAAAAGGCTGCAGCTGTTCCCTCTAATGTGCTAATCTATATTACTATGTACATGCAGATTAAGCACTCAGTTTATCTTGACTCGTCCTTTAAACACAGAGTTTGTGATAGGACTCTCTGGATATCCAAGGAGGGGTTTCTTTTCATAAATGGGTCACTTGTAGGAGATATGAAGATTAGATGCAGGGTTTAATAAATGCTCACTTACTTTCTGAAGGGAGATTTTTCCCCATCTCTGCAAAACAAATTAGATTTTGTTTATATGTTGTCCCTGGCCATCCTGTCAGACTGCAGCCATGTGGCTAAGCAAGAAAAGGCCACATCTTAGCACCATTTTGTCCTTATCAGATTAGTAGTCTTTAAATACATCTGTCATAAACAGGGAAAACATGGTTTCCCTCCAATTGATTTCTTGTCACAGTCCCCCCACATGGCCTTTTTTTACTTACTCTTCTTGAATTCCTTTCATTTGTCAGAAGAGAAGCTTATTGCTTCCTCCCTGTAAGTAATCAACTTTAAAAAATTACATTTTGTTGAGAAATATGATCCAGGCCTAGACGTCTTTATTATCTCCTCAGAGTGGTTCACTGGAGAAATTGAAAGTGAGGATACAGATGCAGATTACACTTTCAATAACTGCTAGATTATACCCAGTTTTGTTTTTTATATTAGGAAATAATGGGTTGTATGCAAATATCTCCCAACAGCGTCATTAACTCAGAAAAGATTGTCCATTACATAAATATTGACATAAAGACGTATTATCTGTCCTGACTTTCTCAGAGAGAGCGAGAACAGTGCTCAATGTAACAGTATTACTACAGAGACATGATTGGACTTCTATACGTCATTAATAGATTGGTGTCTGTGTTAAACCCTCTCAATCATAAACTGTGCTTTTCCCAAGCTCAAAGATCCTTAAAGGAATAGAATTATTTAATATTTAAGAAAATATAATACACATACATACTATATATATGTTTGTCTGCCAATCTCTCAACAAGTTGATAAATAGTCTCAGTCATTATGCTGAGCTAAGATAACGGTCTGTCTACCTTTATATTTAATGGACATATACAACAGTGATATGTTTAATAACTTATTGAAAAAAAAATTAAGGTGTTTTTCTCACATGCACACAGAACAGCTTGGGCTCTCAGGACCTATAAGTCAATATGTTGCAGTATATTGTTGTACTGTATAATATACTGTATATCTGAATCTTCAGTCTGGGACATTTTCCAGATTACCAAATGTATTTGTTTCCAGGTCTCACATGCTTTTATATTTTCCTGTCACAATTTTTATTTTGTCTTTAGCATCATGTCTAGACTCTGGATTGCATATGCCAGATACCGTTCCTCTGTGATCTGTTTCTTAACCCACTGGACTTGTAATCTGTTGTAAGAACATGTTTTTATAAGGGATTAATTTAGCAATCATGACCTCTTTTATCGGATGGTAATTTTCTGTTTTTCAAACTTTGAGAATGTGTAGCCTCCAGCGAATAGGGATTAAAAGATTAATTTGAAACAATTTAGTGTAAATAAATGATACCACATAGCATATTTACTGTACATCATGTTTCCCAACATGACTTCACTCAATACATGTATCACATTGTGACAGGTAAACATTTTGACTGTTTTGCTGAGATATTTATGTGGTATTAAAAGGCTGTGAACTTTCAGTCCTTTGGTTAAACACTTTCAATATTAATGTTTACAGCACAATCTGTACAGCGACTGGTGCTTCTCTGGTTTGTAAACTGCTTCTGAGTGTGTCTTCTCTTTGTCTCTGTAGAAATTCCTTTTTTGAGTCACTGAAACAGATTGGCTCAGCCCAACAGCAGGGAAATACAGGAGGTATGGGGACGTATGAGACCATTCAGCACTTCAATGACATCAAGGAACATCTGCACACAGTCAGAAGGGACGTGGAGCACCTTGTGCAGCGTAATGCTCAGGTAACGGTTAGAGTCTAGAATGTCAGCCACTTATAACATAGGTCAGGACTCAGTTCACTGAACTCTGTTGTATGATTTCACAGAATCCTGCTGAGAAGGCTGTGAAGTGTCCAGAGGTTCCTCCCATGCCTTCATGCTTATCCACTGTTCATTTTGCAATCTTCATTGTTGTACAATCAGTCCTGTTCCTGTGCTACATCATGTACAAGTAAGACATCTGTTGTTTTTTTTCACCTGTTGTTTGCTTCTTTTAATGGCAAGGAAGGCCGTGGCTCCCTTCGTCAGGGAGGTGTCCAAAAATCTGACTCTAACAGAGCTTCAGAATACTCCATCAGTTAGGTCTTTATGGTAAAGAGGTTACACCACATAAAGAACTGAAAGCATGAGGAAAAATTCTTTGATCTGATGAGACAAAACACTTTTGGCAGCATCATGCTGTGGAGGTTCATGTCAGTGGCAGGGAGACTGGTCATAATTAAAGGAAGGATGAGATCATTAAAGAACACCTGCTCCAGACGGCATGAGACTTGAGTGATGGCTCACATTACAGCATGCCAGTGACCTGAAGCACACAGCCAAGACAGTGTTGGAGTGGCTACAGGACAAGTCTCTGTCAGTCCTTGAGTGGCCCAGCCAAACCCCAGACACTAAGAGGATCTGTAAGGGAACTGCTCAAATCCAGGTGTGAGATGCTTGTTAAGACTTACTGAAGAAGACTGAAGGAAATGCAATTACTCCAAAAGTGACTTCTGCAAAATAAAGGTTGTGAATACTTATGTCAGTGATTTCCATGTTAAAATAAATGTATAGGAATAAAATGTGCAAAAGTAAAGGCTCACTCATGCAGAGTACACTTTGGAAAGCAACTCCACGTGTAGTGTAACGTGTAACAACTCTAATGGTTTGTGTCTCCTCTTCTTGTCTCTTGTAGAAGTCAACAAGAAGCAGCTGCGAAGAAGTTTTTCTGATGGGACACGCATTTCTGAGATGAAAGTGTGGGAGGGAATGAGGGAATGTCCATTTGGCAACTTCTTTAATTTGATTATTTTCAGATTGTAAGTTATTATACTTGAAAAAATTTGGTTTTGTTGAAAAAAATTGTTTTAATTAATTGCAGATTTTTAATTTCATCAGTAAATCGTTGTGTATGAATGCTAGTGTGAGACATATTGCTCTGGATTTCCAACATGATGTAACATGTTCCTTACAGTATTTTTGCTTGGTCAAATCCTTAGATTTTGTTTTCAAAAGCTAAAGTCTGCCACAGTCTCATGTCATGAAACTGAACTGAAAACAAAACGAACCTGTGTTTTGAAATGTGCAATTTTGTATAAAATAATGCTGAACTATTGGTGATTAAAAACTCACAGAAGAGATGTCTGCTTCCGTTTATCCTTTTTCTCTTCTACCTGAACAGAATAGTAATAAACAGAAAACACAAATGACTCTGTAGAGTCTGCTCATTGTTTAATCAAGTGAGATACCCTTCACACAAGACGCACCTACCTTATTATGAATACCACATATTGATCAGTTTATTTTAAGATTTTTTTATTTTTGCATATGTAATTTTACATTTTTAGATAGGTGAACTTCAAAGTCAAGTTACTGAGCCACCAGGACAATCCAGAAGTTTCCGTCCTGTTATTTAGGACAAGTAAAGGAGACTACAAAAAGTCTACAGCCACGCTAATGGTTCTGCAGCGTTGAAGTATATAGTAGCTACATTTAATAGAATTCAGTATGAAATAAATAATAAAAAAATTTCTTTTTTACCTTATGTGAAGTGGTGCTGCTAGATTGTGGGAATTAAAAAAACAACTTGATTGCATGTCTATCTTGTAGAAACCTAAAGTATTGTCCTTTTTAGACATTAAAGCAGTTTGCTACAGATTTTTCATGTAGTGCAGACATACCATGATTTACATATTACATTCTGTGGTGGTTGTTATTTGAATACGTATGTTATCCCTACAGATAATATAGTAAATAGCAATTGAGATATGAGCCTTAATGAATTTCTCACACATTTTGAATCCATTGAAGCAAATGTGAGCAGGGACAATATTTTTTGCTATGCATCGTGTCAAAAATGTAGAAGGCAAAACACATCCTTGCTCTTGCATGTATTTTGTTTTTCATTTTGTCAAAACCATCACCTTAAACCTGTTGATATAGAGAGCAATGCAATTTCATCAGGGGATCAAGCATTTACATGCAACACGGTTTTAAATACTTGTGAGTATATATTGCTTCAGATAACCATGTCTAAAATTTCAACTTTCAGTGCTTGAAAAAGTCCTTCGCCAAGTTTGGAGGTATGATGGAGTGATGGGTTAAAATCAGAGATCAGTCAGACCAGCCAAACCTTCCCCATCTCTCATCCTCATGTCAATCATCCACCCACTGAACAATAGCACGGCATGAAGGAAGGTTAGAGTGGGGATAAACAAGACTGTAATCCCGCTCCTCTCTCTCTACTCTGCTTGGTTTCAGCAGTTTAAGCTGCGCAGGGGCCGGCCCATACTTGACTAATATGATTAAGTACCAGTGGGCAGAAGTAGCATATGCGTAGTTTCAAAACTGAAGACACCCCTCTCCAAAAAATGTTTAATACATGCTGCACCTTCATCTACCAAGTAAGAAAAAAAGACTCAAAATTAATGAAGGAATAAACACTCACAGAGGTCTACATGATTTAAAAATAGAGCGAAAACAGGCCATCTGCCTCTTAGTATAGTGAACAGGGAGGATTAAATCCAGATTATGGCCGAGGCAAAACGCTGTGTGTGTGTGTATGTGTGTGTTACTCTTAATGTGTCTGTTGCTTGCCGTCAGTGTGTCCTTGGCTCCATAGACAAGCAGCAGGTTAGCTAGAGAAGTACCACTGGATTTGACAGCTATAGGAAGTCAAAGGAGAGGACACCATAACGGGGAATAGCAACCTTTTCATCTAAGAAACAGAACAAACGGTCCACATAACCTAAGATGGCTTTCTTGATCAAGAGCATGATTGGAAACCCTCTGTCAGGAATGGGTCTTGGTGGTGGAGGTGATAAAGAAGAGGAGGCCACCCCCTCTGATCCAGCCAAAGCAGCAGGAATGACACGCGAGGAGTATGAAGAGTACCAAAAACAGCTGGTGGAGGAGAAGTAAGTAGAAACACAGACTACACTCCCCTATGAATTCATGCCATTGGTCCAGTAAATATGGCTGCAGAGTATAATCTGACCTTGACAACCCTTCTATCTACTTCATCACTATTCACCTTCCCCTTGTTTTGCAACCACATTTAACAATATCTTTCACATATAAACCTTACTAAATGTAATTGCTAATCAACATATTTAAATGTTCATATGCAGTGTGTTTTCTTGGAGACTGAAGGTCAAAGCAGTGACTCCTCCATAGGTGATTTTTTCTTTTTCCAGAATTTTCCACATAATAATCCCCTGAAGCTGAAGGTCATTCTGGATCTAGATCGATAATGTTTCATACCATCTGTCATCAGTTTCTGAGTGAAGAATAGTTTCAAACACAACCCAATGAGCAAGTGAAAAATGGCAGGTTTAAATCAGAAAAGCCTGCTCAGTTTTATGTATGTATTTAATTTACTGACTTGTTAGTTTGGCCTTTGATTTACATGTAGTTGAAAACCTTTTTATTTCACACTTTATATTTATGGATTGTCGGTTGTGCTTATTTTCACATACTTCTTTGAACTCTAAAGTAATATGGGCATTAGATAACTTGGTTGTCTCTGCTATCATGTAGCTCTCCACTAATACCGATAAGGTCAGTTTGTCTTGTAAAAAGTGTCACATCCTTTCAATAAAGCAGACATTTCAGTAACACAGTCTAGAAACATCTATTATTTAGACTTCTGTGAAGCCAAGTGAACGCTACAGCTTCAAGCAGTCCCAGTCAGTATTACGTATGAAAATTAATCCAGCTTCTCTACTCTCATGTTTGTACCTACTGCGCACAATCTGCCTGACTAAAATGAACATTTTAACAATTAGTAGTTTGTGCATGGCTTTTTAGGAATCACAGTGCACTCTGTTGTTGTTGCACTGCAGTTCAAGTCGCAGCATCTTGGCTTTATTTCAAATCTGCTTGAGTCAGTCTGGCCTAATAATACCATCTTTAATTGGCTGAGGGGAAGTATGTGATTCTAGTCTTAAAAATACAGGACTACACAGGGTCTCACACAGTGCAGGTTGATGGAAAACGGTTATGACATTTACAGTAAAGTCCTTGATGAATGAACTGTGACTCAAATATAAAAAAATAATGAATGAAATGATCAAAAAACATGTTAAAATAATGTTTTCTGGTGGTTTTAAATTTTTATCATGATGATATAAACATAGAACAGGTATTTTAATTAAATATAATTTTATTCAAATGTTGTACAAGACTATCAGCAAGAATGTTCAAAATAAAATTTGGGGTAGTATACAAATGTGATGTTTAATAGACAGCGTTGGAATATTAGTGATATACTAATGGACAAAACGTTAACAAATAGAGTCAAAAACGCTAAGCAGAAAATATTTTCTGCTTTAATGAGATTCAGATGGACTGGACAGTATTTACTGATGTTGTCATAACTGTCTCTGTGTTGTTTATCTGGTTGGCTGAAGATACAAAAAAAGCTAAACTGGATGAAACATTGCGAGGAAAGCTTTTCGTTATGAAAATCCTTATGCTGAATATTTCATTATGCTGCTCTGATGCAATGATGACAAACAAAAGCTGATGTACAGACCCAAGGTTATAAAAAATCACCCTATTTCCTTGCAGCTTTTCCCTTTGTTTTCTCTAAAAAAGAGAGATTAAAAGCTTTAACCAAGGTGGGATGTTTTAAGACTAACAATAAAGCTTAAAGCACTAATATTATTTTTCTCTTTATTTCAGGATGGCGAGAGATGCCGATTTCTTACATAAGAAAGCAGAAAGGGCAACACTCAGGGTGTGTCTCAGAGAAAAATACAGGCTGCCAAAGGTAAACACATGAGGGTTTTCCTCTACAGTTCGCTAGATTTTTATTTTTTATTTTTTACTAAGGTATAATAACTCCCTGTGTATAAGCTTTATATTACACAGTACAATGCAGTAGTAAGCAGACGTGAAGACATTTTTAAATATTTATTTATGTGCAACAATGACTACGTCTCTTATGGTATTATTACAGTCTTACAGTGTGTTACTTTATTGCTTTGTGTTATCTGATAAACACCAGCTTCCACTAGTAAAAGGGCATCCATTAGTGCTGGAGGGCATGAGGAGGATAAACAATTGATTAAATGTGTATATACTGCCTAAAAAATCCTAAATAGATAAGGATTAAAATAAGGTAATAAGGTATTTTGAATTTAAACATATTTAAAGTGTGCATATATACAAATGTATAATTTACATGAAAACTTTATAAAATAAATTGTATGATGTCATTTCTGTAGAGGTTTGTTTTGTTTGATTTTTTTTGTTATTGGTTTACCCTTCAGTAACTGATGGAAAAAGTAGCATTTTATGAAAGGTAAAGCATTCTGCCTGGGCAGGTAGACAATCAAATTGCTGCTTCATGATTAGCTGAGGTGTTCCCCACCTAGCAGCCGCACTTGGCACCTGCAGTCAACAGAAGCTGAAATCTGTGCCAGCAGATTAGAGGAGAAAGAAATTCAAGTAACATCCTCGAGACGTTAGCCTCTGTGTCCCATATTGCACCTTGAGTCTTACAAAGCCAAATGCCACTAAGCAGGTGTCCCAGACTCATTAGGGAGCACCAGGCAGTGAGAACTGGTTTAAAGAGAAGGACTTCTTCAGTGGATGTAAACTGAGCAATTGCACAATTTAAAGAAAAATCTGTAATGGAAGGAGCAAAAAAGGTAGGTTGGGACTGTATTTAAACCACTCAAGGCGAAATCATATACTATAAATCAATTTAAATGTAGTGTTTTTAATCTTGAAATTGCAAAATAAGTTTCTATTACAGCTGCTGGAGGTGTTTCTATTAGCCTTATATAACAAACACTATTGTTCAGTTTTCTGTCGAGTGTTAAATAATGAGCACTTTTCACAGTTTGTCTTTTAAATTGAAACTATGCATATATTATGGGGACATTGACAGGAGGCTAGTATAAATTATTAGGTATAAATCTAAGTAATTTTTTGAATGATGTTTACAATACCTGTCAACATTGAAAAGAACAAATGATAACATCTTTATTTAGACGGATATTTATATTTTAAAAGCATTTTCAACAATAATCAGGGCCCCAAAGAAAATCATGAGTCTTTTCCTCCAATAGTTTGGGGCGCTGAAGGGACATGTACATGCTTTCTAATGAGATTTTCTAAAAAATGATTTTGATGGTAAATGTTCACAGTTTGGGTAGAAGCAGGAAGTTGGTGCTGTTCATTTAATGGAATTAAGGTCTCGTGTGGCACTATAGAAGATATCTTTAGACTATTCGGAGATGAAAGGCTAAGGCAGGTTTGAGATAATCCCACAGACTGAAGTTTTAAGAAGTCACAGTACAGTGCCTATTGCACAACTTTTTTTTAGATATTTAGTGATTAGATGTAGTTTGTTGATTCAACAGCACATATATCTGTAGATATTACAGTAAAAACAGGCCTGAGTGCACTTTAAAAAAAGTCTAGAAAACACAGATAGCTGAATATCCTCAAGTGCAGTTGCTTGAATTAAGACAGATGCTTGAGTTTGCCTGTGTGTTTATTGCCTTGCTTGACCTTTAAAATTTGTTATTAGCCTACATTTGGCATTCACAGTGTGTACATATGTTTGTCAGATCTGAGTGTAGCAGTGGGAAGATACAGTGTACGGTAAGTTTTGGAAATCAGACAGGGAAACAGCATGCTAAGCCCATTAAATGCTCTCCTGTCAGCTTTCAAGTTGTATACTTTTACAATTAATAATTAATTTCCATAAAATAAGACTTTTTTAAAACCAGTGTAAATGAATAAATCACCTCCCTCATGTTTGGTATTTTAAAAGGTCTTGTCTTATCTTTTTCTATCTTGTCATAACCCTTGTTATAAGGAAAGATTTGACCTTAAAATTTTGGAATGAACAAATATGAGGCTAATCAAGATTATGTTACATAATAGTGTAAAAACTGTGACAGCCTTCTTAATATCAACAGTTATACTGTGTCAACCACTACTGTCATATGTGTGTGTTTTGGGTTCTGATAATGTGTTCTGTCTTGATGTGGTCATCTGCAGAGCGAGCAGGATGAGAACATGATTGAGATGGCCGGGGATGATGTCGATGTGCCTGAAGAGCTGCTCAAGATGGTGGACGAGGATGCCACAGAGGAGGAGGGCAAGGACTCCATCATGGGCCAGATTCAAAACTTGCAGAACATGGACATGGACCAGCTGAAGGAGAAGGCTTCGGCCACCGTCACCGAGCTGAAGAGCAAAGCAGAGGAGAAGTGCTCCGTCATGTGAACAGCCAGAGAACATGTCTGTGTTGGTTTGATGAAGAAGGAGAAGATGAAGATGGATATGACAGACAAGAAGAAAACAAGAAAAAGAATTTCAACATCTTATGGGGATCTACAGACCAAGTTATAGCGTTATAAAGTCATGTTGTAATACATATGCAAATTACCTTTTATTAAAGCATGCAAGAGAAAACATGAAAACATATTCCTTCTGCTGAAGAATATACAGTATGACGAACGTTTCCCCATTACCTTGTTTATCAATAATTAACAGCTTATCACTGTGATGAACTGAAAATATTTTAAATTGTGTCCAGGATTCCCCGTCTTCTCCCCAGTTACTCTTTAGATAAGTTATTTTAAAAAAGTCATTTTCCTTGAATATTCCTGCAAAACATCTTTCATGTGGTCACAAGCCACAATAAATATCAAATTGCTGAATATTTGTGATGTAATGTTAACTTTTTTTTCTGTTTCCTGTAAACTGAGACAGTTTAGTCTCCAAAGACATGCTTAAACGATATACCAAGACCTAAACCTTATTTAAGTTCAAACCCAATCCTGTATGAGTATTTTAACTTTCCTTTTGATTTGTTGGTTATTCTAGATTTTTTTGTAAGTGTGTCTGGATTTATTATTTTTAGATTGTTTGTTTTCTTTTGATGTTATTACAAGGCACGTAATCTTGTAAGTCTTGAAATGTTGATATGTTCACATTCACACTGTAACTATTATACAAAAAGTCCAGCCTGAACATTTGCAGAGACATTTGCACATTTGCACAAATCATAATTTTAAAATACAGAATTATTATTCCATACGTTGTACGTAAACAGTAATGGAATATATGGTATGCCTCAAACCGAGATAAATAAATGTATTGTTCAAATAAACATGTATATTGAATACATTAATTATGTCAGTTTGTGTTGAAGCTTTGTGTTGGAACACGTGGGTCAGTAATATGCAGATACAAATACAAATACTGAAACTCCACATTTTTACTAAGCTCATTGTAATAAAATTATTACTAATGTAAACTATCACTATCCTTACTTTGGCAAAAACACTTTGTTATGCTTTGTTGAATTGAGTATTATATTTGGATTTATGATTTCAAATCCTGAGTGGCTTGTAAAGTGGACAACACATAGAAATTCTGTTAAAACCATTAGACATATAAAGCTTAATCATCTGATTAATCCTATCTGCAGTCAGTGTTGATGCAGCGAATAAAGAAATGGGTCTTAATTTAATTGGGCATTATCCAAACACTTGTTGGAGATGATTAAGCAGAGCGACGGGGGGGGGGGATCCTTAACATTTAGAGTTTCATATTAACCCAAGTTTAAATGACTGTGGATTTGTAAAGTCTGTAGATTACTATCTAATAGGATCAGTACAAGCAAGTTTGTCACCCCTCTCTCTCTCTCTCTCTCTCTCTCTCTCTCTCTTCGGGCACGAGGCAGGGTACAGCCCGGACAGATCGCCAGTCCATCGCAGGGCCTTGCCATACCAATTTTCTAAATATCCCCATGTGTACACTTGAAAAAGTAGGATCTTACTCTTAGGATACAATAGTATTATCAACAATATTGTCAAAGCTAACTTTTTATAAACCACTAAGCTCATTGTAAATCATCCTATTACTGAACGGCCCACCAGAACACGGCCAGAGGACTGAAAGTTCAGACTCCCAGTGAGAAGCATTAGAAATAAGTGGTTATTTTTATTTCTTTATTTTGTATTTCTTTATTAATATAATATTTCTAGTCACAGAGCAAAAAGAGTTGAAGACAACCAAAAGTACACACTAAAGATGCTGCAGTGCCTTGTGTTGGAGGCCTTTAACCTGTCTGTGCCCAGGAACCACGTTCTCCTGATATGTCCATGACTCTTCTGCACAGGACGGCGAGCTAAATCCAAGACCTCTGAATAGTCAGGTCCAATTACTCTGTATTAGTATTTGCTTTCTTTATATTTATGTTTTGTTAGTATAAGAATCAAGTCACTGATCTTGGCATATGGATTAAACAAACTAACTATAATTATATAGTAACATTAATTAAGTCATTAGTAAACAGGCCATAGCTGTTCCCCCCTGTTTCATGTCTTTATGCTGAATTAATCTTAGCCAGTTGGTTTGTGGTTTATTTAGCACACAGATATGAGAGTGGCATCATTCCTCTCATTTGATTTACAGTAAAAAAGCAAGGAATTGACTTTTAAAGGGTTTTGAGTTGGATTATTTTACCCCACGTGCATTTGAATGAGTTTATCTCTCTTCTCACTCTACCTCATCTCTTTACTGTGATGCAGACACACATCAAAGGCTGAGAGCAGAGCATAGAGACAAAATATGAATGTTCTGCTATTACCACGACTCAAAACATAATTTATATTTCAACAATAAAACAACTAACTATGTTAAACACCACCCACACCTCAAGATCATACTCTGGATTTGTGCCATAAGGAATTATCAAACATGAACTTTTAAAAATCGTGTTGTATAAATTTTACTTCTCTGACTTTTAAAACAGTGCTCAGTTAGCATCTTTCTCTGTGTGCCCCCACTCCTCTTAGGCAAACAAAGGATAAAGTCACCTTGTGTAATTAGGAAAAGCTAAATAGTTTTAGGGGTTTTAACTCTTTTGAGTAAAATAATGTAATCCCCTTAAGCAGGATTACCACACTGCTGTCAATCTTTGTTTGCTGTTAAGTGGTTATAGGCCAAAATTGTTATTGTTGGGGCTTTGTTACCCTCTTTGGTTCAGCGCCATTAAGAAACTAGTTAAAGAAACTTAGAGTGTAAATCTGGTTTATAAACCATTAGTAGAATTTAATGAGCCTGTTCAGCATGTGTCAGTAGGTGCATCCTTTCTTCTTTGGGTCAATAAAAGAAATACACGCAATGGTAATGATGAATGAATGTTCATTTTGGCAACAATATCTTGACACTTTGATTAAATATTAAGCTGTCATCTTGCAATCCATGTCCTCACCAGAAATCCTGTAATTATGATTTTGTTGTAACTTAATCTTTGGGCCTAATCTTCCTCTTTTTTTTTCATAGACTGACATGAACATGACATCTGGAGGAGTGGAAAGATGGTTTTAAGATTTATGTAAGTAGGTTTAGAGCCAGCACTGACTGATGCACTTGAGATGGGGAGGAGTTAGCACAGTGTTGTGCTTGTGCCTGCATGGGCGCACAGTTACCCCTAAATCCAGCAGGGCCAAATCCACCAGGACGTCCCCTCTCTGACGTGAGGCGGGGGTCGCCGCATGAGCAGGGGTTCTTATAGCAGGCGCTACTTTAAAAGCTCCATCTGAAGATGCTCCAATAACCACAGAGCAACACGGTCTTACTGAAGTGTTACCTTGCGCGCAAGTTTCCAGACATCAGGCTAGAAACTGAACTTTGCCAAACACAAGAGCAGCGACGATTCTGAAAGGACGTCGGAGTGTGTGTGACTTTGACCATCTTTTGGACTTCACCGACCAATGTGGCTTCTCGGATCACCTTCCCAAGTGATGATGATGGATGAGCGCCTGTCTCCCGCCGCACGCTCCGTGCACAGCCCGGGAAGCAACTCGTCCACAGTCCACAGCATAGATGCGATACTGGGATTTAAAGAGGACACCATCTTCCACAAATCAGCCTCTTACAGCATGACAGAAAAAGTCAAAGATGCGGAGCGCAACGGGAATGTAATTGTAACTCCAGTGAAGAAAAGTCACTACTCAGAAACCTTCGACAGTAAGTCGATTCTGTTTTCTTCAGATTGGGTGCAGACGTGTATTTACAACATGCCATGTAGTAGATATAGTTCAAGTCATTCAAGTTGATAAAGTTTTGAGACCTCTAGGTTATCTGACACTTAAAAAAATGTATTTAAAAAAAGTCAATAAAACCATCCAATAATCATTTTCTAATGTCGTTTTCTTGATAGATTGCTGTTTTATCTGTCAAGCGACAGACACTCCTCAAAAAATACTTAATAACTAAAAACTAATTAATAAACAAACCATTTAAAAGTTAGTTTATCTGAAACTAGCAGATTTTTTTATGAAGCAAATGTAAACTTTTTTTTCCCTGTCATTTCTCTACAGGTGTTTGTTGCGCCAGCGGCACAGCCGAAGCGTCGATGTGCCCGGACTCACCGGACATTGACGGCAAACTGTCCGATGATGAAAACCCCAAGAAGAAACACCGCCGGAACCGAACCACATTCACCACTTTCCAGCTCCACGAATTGGAAAGAGCTTTTGAAAAGTCCCATTATCCGGACGTGTACAGCAGGGAGGAGCTGGCACTGAAGGTCAACCTGCCAGAGGTCCGAGTGCAGGTACAGGCAATTTTATTCTCATCAAGTTTTGCTCACTTTCCTGGCGCGTAAATTTGGCCTACAGGCCTGCAGCGCTGGTTACAAACAAACGCTGCAACTTCTCCACCTCCCGACACAAACCATACAAAATCATCTGTAACGTTTGCAATAAATACGACAAATATCGGTAAACTCAAAAGGACATGGAATAGGTTTCATGTGTAGCATAAACCAAAAGCTTATTTTGGATGCTGTCATTACATCCAAACGAGACAAATTAGGCAATTAGAAAACATTTTGCTCCATGTTTAGTCAGTTTGCATCATTGTTGTGTGTACATATTACATTTTGTAATGTGATGATAAATATAAAACTGAAAGTATTTACTCCTTTGATTCACACATGGCTATTCCCCAGTTAAAAAGGGAATTTCAACAAAAAAATAGAATTTTTTTAAGATGTTAATTTGCTTCTTTTATCACAAATTTAACATTGGAATAAACTGAAATCTCATACTTAATTACAAATACACAAATAATGAATAATGCTTAGTTTAAAAGCTGAAATATTCTCATTATCCTTTTTTCTGAATATCTAAAAACTTTTACACAATATTATATTTTCCATAATGCATTTAAAAGACTAAATGTCTTTACGTTTACCTTTTCTAACTCCTGTTTTAGTACTGTTGATGTGCGGCATATATAGAAACATACACACTAAGCTGAAATGAATTGGAAATAAAAGATTCTTCTCTTTCTTTTCAGGTGTGGTTCCAAAACAGACGAGCCAAGTGGCGTCGGCAGGAGAAGCTGGAGGTGAGTTCCATAAAGCTCCAGGACACCTCCTCCTCTCTGCTGTCTTTCAGCCGCTCACCCACCAGCACTTTGGGCTCCGGTCTGCAGCTGGACCCCTGGCTCTCCGCCCCTCTCACCACCTCCACCTCCCTGCAGTCACTCCCCAGCTTCATCGGTGGCTCACAGGGTCTCCCGGGCACTTACACTCCTTCTCCTCCCCCTTCCATGCCCTCTTCCTTGCCAACCTCCTTCCTGAACTCCCCAGCCCTGGGACACAGCCCTCATCTGCCCCACATCGGATCTATGTGCCCCCCACCCCGAGCGTACCAGTGTTCAGCTGATCCAAGGAACTCCAGTATTGCCTCACTGAGGATGAAGGCAAAGGAACATATTCAGGCTATTGGAAAGACGTGGTGATGCTGGGAGGACGTCAAAGTGGACATCAAGAACTAAAATTAGCTTTAAAAACGGACTCTTGCTGACTGGATTGTATTATGCTGGAAGATTTCAAGAGTGAAGTCCAGGATTAGACGTCACAATTCTGTGACACAAACTGTGAAAATACTGTAAAATGTGGAACTACTGATAATGTGTTTTTTTTCTCATACCTTCTCTGAAAACTGTTTGTACTGTGACGTTTTGCTTTTTTTTGGTCCAGTCTTATCTGATCCAGTAATATGTTGCTGATTATAAAAAATGTATTATAATAATATCCATATCTGTAATCATTCTGCTGTTGTTAATGGAGCCATCCTCCTTTTAGTTCACCCCTACCTGCTGGTTTTTGGATCGATATCCTTGGTTGCATGAAAGATTTAACAAATGTGAATATTTTCTCTATACAATAAACCTTATGTATAAAATCGAGCATAAATTATGGTTTATCAAGCTTTGCCATACTATTTTTCCCATTTAAGATACAGCTATCTCAGTAATTTCAGAATGGCTGTAACACACAAGGAAATATATGGCAGAGCAGCTTTTATGAGCTGCAGTTGACCTACAGGTGTCACAGTTATATAAAAATGTGGAGTGATAAAACCTACAGTAGATGACTGAATGTAGCACTCTTCAGTGGATGACTGTCAGGCTTATGACAAAAGTATTTTTCACAAAGACAATAAAAGCTTAATTTTAATGCAAAGCTAGTGAAGCAGGGACATTTGCTGAGGCCTCAGAATTATTCTTTTATTCTTGTATGTATGTGTTATTGTGGCACTGACCGGGACACTGGAGCCTCATTGTTCAAGAAGCATCTTCTACTCCCAAGCTTCCACCTTCTGAGAATGAGTTTGTCAACCCACTAATTTCGTCCTTATTAACTTTGATAAACTTTACCACATTTACTCCTGGAATTAGACCCGAAATTATTGGGTGAAAGAGGCTTGTTTTGTTTTGGGGGTTTTTTGTTCACCAATCGTCTTTGGCAAAATTATGGTAAATGTGTTAAGAGAACAGCACAGCCAACTTGGCTTTGGATTTAGGAGAAAAACGTATGAAACTAAATTATGTCAATTCAAGTTTCCTACTGTCCACAACTCTTGTGAACTAATAGGAGCCTCCATCATTACTTTCAAAATGTAACACGCTCTTAATATTGACATTTTGCGCCATCGTGTGGCACAAACTGGTTACTGTAGGTACAGGTGGCATGAATTTGATGAGCATTACCTATGTTCTGATAGTGACTGTGTAGTGTGTAATAGATAGAAAGCATGTTTACACATCCACAATGCAGTTACCACAATGTTATGATTTATTCAGGTTCTCAGCTCATGTAACACGACATTATCAGATCAATCTGTAACTAAATTAGAAATAATATTAGAATAAAAGTGCCTATTAGATTTTTTTCAGAAAATCCTACAGCAAACAAAAAATATACAATGCAGATATGTTGCTACAGTACAACGACGTCTTCCATTCAGGTGGAGCCGCTGTCTTGTAGTTTCATGGCCAGAAGAAGCAGGTCTGACATCTATAAAGCAGCGATGGACAAATGGACAAACACATGTAACCATAACACCTTAGTTCTTAGTATCACTGACAGACACATCTAAATAGGCATGTAAAATCCACTCACTGACCTCTCTCAGATATTTGTTTCTGTTCTCTTCTCTCCAGTTGCTGCCCAGGCGAAAGAGCCTGTTTGCAGTTTGTGGGTTCATCTGTTTTCGGGACTTCTGTTGCATCAGTCGCTCGTACAGGTCCAGCTCTGTGACCCCAGCTGTTTCTGCAGGTGTGAGATACTCATTGTCAAGATTTGTCTCCTGCGGGTCAGGCAGGCTCTCAATGCTCTTCTTTCCCATCAAATGTCCTGTGATGATTGAAAAGCAGATTTCATTAATTGCTCTTACATGAATATTGATTTGCATGTGGCCAGTAATACTGTGACTTACATTATGAAAAGCACTAACATGGTAATTATGATCCACATTTTCAACACATATTATATTCAAATAGTGCCTAATGTAGTGTATATAGAAAATGCCTTCAATGAAACATCTTCCTTTGTTTTATACTTTCTGCATTTTCTCAGCAGAGAATAAACACGTATTAAGGAATTATTTTTAAATTAAATTATAAAATAATAATAAAATAAATGTCTTACAATTACACTGCTTATTAGTGCGCAAATATTTGCTCAAAAGAGTAACAATCCTGTTAACTATCCTGGAACTGGATTTCTAAAATACAGACAATGCGTATTTCATTTTAACTCTGAACATAGAGACAGATGTTCTCTGGACTATCGGGACTTTCATGGTGCATATTTCTTGTTAAATCAAAGTTCAATTAATCAATCATTTTTTATGAAATGCTTGGAGCTCCTCTTACCTACTGCCCAATGATTTCCGCGTGGATAAATTTTTCCAACAACTGCTGCAGGACTCTCTAAGCACTGCAACATAAAGGGTAACGTAGCCAGAAAAATGACAACTGGCCACACTGGTCTGCAAGTCCTTGGAAAGCACAAGCACACTCCGCCCATGTTATCAGAAAAAAATCAGACCTTAACAGCAGTGTAATAATCCTTGGTTAATTAACTTGATTTTAACTTAGAAAATCTCCACCATAGTCGATTTTCAGTGAAGTGATACAGCAGCGGGAGAAAAGACGTCCAGTTGCGGAACTGCTGAAGTTACACTGCCGATGCCTTTGATGAAAGTTAAAAGCCCCTCCTGACACATCTGTGCGTCAGCGGTTGTTTTTAAAAGTACAACGGTGCCGGTACCAGGGTGAAAAACTGATCATGATAACCATTATATATAACGTGTAATTATTATTGCTCACTTTTGTTTGTCCAGAGATTGCACTGTGACTGCAGGAGGTGCCCACGTCACTAAACAATGATGACTTGAGTAATTGCTCCCTTGTCATCAAGCATGTGGAGAGAAGCTGTAATAGCCAGTGGTGGAAATATCACTGACTCAAGAAAAACTACGGTGCTGTGAAATATAAGTGACCCTTTTTTTATTTAATTTGTATTATATTTTCGCATATTTGTCACACTTAAATGATTCAGGTAATCAAATTCATTTTTGATGATTTTATTTTAAAGAAAAAAAGCTGTTCTAAGCTGCCAGTGTGATAGGTATCTCCAAGACCTTTGGGTAAATATTCTGTTGACTGATGAGACAAAAGTTTCATAAAAAGATCATCAGTGATACATGGTGGTGGTAGTGTGATGGTCTGGGGCTGATTTGCAGCTTCAGAACCTGGAGGACTTGGCTTAATTGATAAAACCATGAATTCTGAACTCAAACAAAAAATCCTGAAAAAGACACACCAGCAAATCCACCTCTGAATGGCAAAAAAAATAGTCTGACCTAAATCTAATTGAGATACCTCAAACAGGTTGTTCATTCTCAAAAACCCTCCAGTGTGGCTGAATTAAGACAATTCTGCAAAGAAGAGTGAGTCACAATTCCCCCACAGCAATGGAAAAGTCTCATTGCCAGTTATGAGAAACGCTTTATTACAGTTGTTGTCGCCACGATTGGCACAACCAGTTATTATATAGGTTTAGGGGACAATTAGTTTTTCATTCAGGGCCAGGCAGGTGTGGACAGCTTTTTTCCTTAATAAATTAAATCATTTCAAAACCGCATTTTGTATTTATTTAGGTTATCTTTGTGTAATTAAAATTAGCTTGATGATCTGAATCATTTGAGTGTGAAAAATATCCCAAAAATAAAAAATCATTAAATCAGTATCAGTAAATACTTGTAAAATCGTGTTGAAAAGTGCTGATGAAGTGTCATCTTTCACAGTAATGTAACCTACTATAATGCCTATTAATATTTTTATGGCATTACCTTGTAAGCAGCATTTTCATATCTTGAAGTGGAGCTTTTAGAACTGTTTGATTAAATGCAATATTTCATTATGACCTGTAGTGGAGTAGTGTGTGCCAAAATGTAAGTAGTCTATAATGAAGCAGGCTGCATCCAGTGGTGTATTTTTTAATACACCACTGGATGCAGCGCTCACTGTAAAGAGACTTTGAGATGTGTGAAATTAGGTAACTCCACCAATTTGTAAACTTTAAAAAAAAATGAAATATTTTTTTGACACCTGCAGTGCTGTTAGAAATAAAAATGTGTTTACTTGCACCTGTGCAATTTTCTAAAAGATGTCTTGATTTCAGAGCAGAGGAAATGACGCTGATTTGAAATAAAAACAGATAGCAAAGAAACGCAGGTCAAACAAGACACCATGAACAACAATGAATTTCTTTGCTGAAGACAACATCTGTTGCCTGCCTAGTTACAAGAATTCGACAATGCAGCAAATGTCAACTTGTTGTAGATAGTCCACATCGTTTATCAGTACAGCTTATTACAGAGTATTTATATCTTTGGAAAGGTCAACAATGTGAACTAAGCAGTCCTCAAACACAGTCAATTACCCACGCATGCAGCTGTGTGAAATATTCATACCTGACTGATCCCATTCAGGACAGTATTGAATACAGATTGCAGGAGGAAGAGGTAAAGACAGATAAGGAGTTCATGTAGGGTAAGTAACATTTTATGTTGCAAAGGCTGAAGGTTTCCTCTGGGTATTGTCAGGTCACAACCCCACTCACATCAGAGCAGGATATTAGAGAGTATTTTTGGCTCATAACATATCATATCCTTGTCCAAGGAATGACCTTAACAAAAGAGGATGAGTCACCTATGGTCGAGGGGCTGCAACAGGTAGGACACAGAGCAGTGCCATCTGAAATATTTGTTGGTTTATTTTTATGTGAGAGAACAAGACCTTGGTTATGATAGTTCACCACGAAAATGCCTTGAGAAAATGCTAAACTCCAGGCTCATGAATGCACAACTGAATTTTATTTCTTAGAGTCAGTGATGAAAGTCCTAATCAACAGATTTATTTTACGTCTTATGTTTCATGTTATTTTTGGTGAATGTTATCCAAAGGACCTGCTCTGCTGTAACATGACTTTAAAAATGTCAAAACTAAACAATAAATGGATGAACTCAGGGGTTAGCACATACTGAGAGGCCAGTGAACATTTAATCATTTGCCCACTCAGCCACTCATGTCTGATTGCTTGCTCTTGATCACCAGCATTAGAGAACACTTTTAAATCAAACCTAATTAGTTTGAAAGTTTGAAGAAGTGTGATTTCTTGTGTTTTTCTGCATGTGAATGGTGGTAATTCTTTACCAGGGGAAAATTGCTTATACATTATACATTTTGACTGAATAAAGTGATCTATAGGGTATATATGTAGATATATTCTAGATATTTGTCAGCATGGAGACAGTAAGACATATTTAGATTAAGGAGACGTTTCCTTATTGATTAATTTGAGTTATCACACTTGTATTGATGCCATAGATTTTCTTTGTTTATCATACAGTTCTACTTTTTCGATTTTTTATTATGTTATTATGCACTGTCTATAATTGGTGTAAGCAACCTGATGAAGATCCACTGAGGTTATAACTGGTCAGTATTTTGACTGCTTTTCATCTTTGCACATGAAAACCTATTAAAAGAATTAAAAATAATGTTTGTTTGTTTGTTTTTTGAAGTTGTGCATAGTGCTTTAACTCTTTGTAAAATCCAGTTTGAATCTTCATTTGTTGAGACTAGAGACAGCAGATGGCACTGTGGGGTAAGTTTAGTGAGCATTTGTGACAGCGTTTTATGACAAGCCATGTTTTGGGAAATTTAGCTGCATTAATAGCATTTTTAATGACCAATTAATCAACCATTACATTTATAAGTGTATAAAATAATTATTGTAATGTGTGTATTGTAAAGTTTCTTTAAGCTAATTTGATCTATTTCATGTAAAACTGAGTGAACAAAATCTCATGTTGAAAATCTCTTTTTTTGAGATGTGAAGATAATGCTCTTTCTATTTTCAACTTATGCTATTCATTCTTTTCAAATGTCATGTGAAACATTAACTGATGGTGGTGTCATGACT
Organism: Ctenopoma multispine; assembly: GCA_034779795.1. Classification (NCBI taxonomy): domain Eukaryota; kingdom Metazoa; phylum Chordata; class Actinopteri; order Anabantiformes; family Anabantidae; genus Ctenopoma; species Ctenopoma multispine. Next base: position 6,345,669 of record JAUYWH010000004.1, read on the forward strand.
GTAATACTACTGACATTATGAAAAGTACAAATGAGCCATTTAAGGGAGGCCTTTCAGCTGCAAAGCGTCAATTAAAATGAGCACTTTGCCATTATGAGGTCTTCGCTGTTCATCACAGTTTTGAGTAAATCACCTGGATGCCATCCAATCAGAGACCTCAAAGGTAGTGCTGGGATTTTAAGAAGTCTGTTGCTTTATTTTCTTATTCTTACATGACAGAGAAGGAGTGAATTTGTATGAATAGAAAAGAGCCATATTGGTGAAAATATTCAAACCCTACAATCTATAGGCTTTTATTGCTGCAAATATTCTGTGTGTCTCTTGCATCATTTCATTAATATTTCCCCCAAAATCAACTGAACATTTGGGTATTGGATACTTTGGAATAACAAATGTTTTGTGGATTTTAAGAATGTCTGTTGCACAGCAGTTTTTTAAGGTATACAAACATCATTTGTATGTTGTTCTTTTCTGACATTTTTATTATTTATCTTCTCATGAAATGCTGCATACATTTAACTGAAATGAATGAAAATAAAATCATACAATGATACATCATATAGTGATGCAAGGCCACAATGATGAGCTGTTCCATTTCTCAATTTAAGGTCACACGTCAAAAAGATTTATTTAAAAGCAGCCTAAAGCTCCAATAGAGAACATCCCTCCCTATTAAATGTGTAACCTTTAATTACACAGGACAATGGTGAGGATTATGCACATGTACAGCTAAAAATACAAGTTATTTTAGATCAGAGCAGAAAATGCTAATAAATATTGTAATATTTACCATAATAAGAGAAATGACTCAAATAGGAAAATGTCCTGTGAAGAACAAATCATGGGAATATAAATAGCATTTTTCTGCTTCCTTTTAAATTGCTGAAGTTAACCTTTGAAGCAACAAAACCAAACATGCTTATCTTATACAGGAAATTCAGGAAAACAGGAAGGCAAGCTTTGCTGCTTATAGCCGACATGAATGGAGGCAGCGTGACGTCATTTGACTGTGAGTCTGTTAGGGGTGGGGTGAACGGCAACCTCAGCCTTCTATCCTACACTGAATCTGTCACACTGTCATACACATGCACAGATCCAACTGCCTCGCAGTGTCTATAATTCAATTGTATTGTCTGATAAATAAATGTGGTATGGTTCTTAACAAAATTGAGGCTGACTAGTGTATGCTGCAGCATTCATGGCTGCCTTTGAAAGGTCTGCCAGAAGTATCAAGGACTGGTAGCAGGCCAAAGAGAGACAGCCTTATTCTGTTGAAAGACTCTCTCTGCAATCTCCCAGGTAGGTTATGAAATACCAGATCTGATCATGTTTTGTCTATTGAATTATCTGTGACAACTGCTGTAATGTAATGGCATCTTTTTACTTTGATACTCTTGTTATTATTGTCTTAATTTTCTGTGTCTGTGCACTACTGTGTGAACTTCATGAATAGGTGAAGCAGGACAATAATGCTCATGTTTGCAGATGAGAAAAGCATTTAATGTATTAAAAGTGTTTACATGTGTAGCCATGTTTTGCTTTTGTGCTGTTATACTACCATGTGTGCTCCTAATAAGAACAGGCAGCTGCATAGCAAGTTTCAATACTGATCTTAAATAACAAAAAGGCACACACAAGACTCTGTGACCTTGACATAAGCAGCTTGCAGATGTGCAGCTGGCTCTACCCAGAGGTCTGAGCTATTTATATATCATGTTATTAATATGTAATAACATTGATCCCTGATGAAAATCAAAAGATCAAGACTAGTTGCCCAGCACAATCTGGGCAAACAGTTTTCACATTATTAAGCTTATAATATGAACATACTATCTACTGCATGTTCCAGCCTTTATAATACTCCACTCCTGCTTGTTTCCTTTTCTTCCTCTCTATCTCCCCACCTTCCTCTGTCTATATCTCCCTCTCTCTCTCTTCTTACTTTGCACCAGCTGCTCCTGCTGCTGCTCCAGACCCAGAGTGGAGAGTCCCCTCACCCCCCTGCACAGACAGAGACAAAAGGCCTGATTCGTCTGCTGAACACTGCCCCCTCTCTCCATCCGTCCCTTCATGCACTGCCGTGGAGGCAGCGGGGGTTTCAGGAGAAAACGAGGCCTGGACTAGGACTAAAATCTAGGACTGGCCCAGTGAAGGAGAGAGAGGAGAGTGGGGGAGGGGAGGAGGAGGATGGGGGCTGGAATGATTGGGGCTGAGTAAAGGCAGGTGCTGAGGCCTCTACAGGAAGACTTTTTTCCTGAATATCTCTCAGAGTGGTATGCCACGTCTACTTCTATATATGCATGAATGTGCATGTTTATGTGTGTCCATGTGGCGCCATATTTGGGGCAAGGCTGTGTGTGATGGGAATCTGGGGAGAGACGTGCATGAATGGTCTGTGTTTGCCCATGTCAGTTTGTCTGTGTTGCATTTTTACATTTGTTGCCTTTTTATCACAGTGCTGGTTGTGATGCTGCCAGGGGCGCAGTCTTGAGTTTTAGTTTTCAGAGAGACTACCAGCATGTCTAGATAGAAAGTAGTGGAGGATCTGGATGAGAAACAGGCCAAGGTATCAGATAGAGCTTCTACTGCCATCAAGGTTTCCTAAACATTCTCCTTCTTTTCTATGTATTTAGTTACTGTTATCATCAGTGACCTTTTTGCACACCGTTTAATTTCTTGTCAAATCTTACCACATGAAACAGTATAATATTTGTCATCATCATTTTAATTGCTGTTGTCCTGCTTGTTTTTTACTATTATTATTATTTGTGTCAAGAAAACTGTACTCACCCAAACACTGTGTGGCCAAATATGTTGGCACTGCAAGAGAAGACTGTAGAATCTCCTTGCACTATGTCTCCATCTGTCTTAAAAATATTGTGTGGTTTTGTTTCACCAGAAATATATGCCAGTGTTGTGTAGTCTGGTAAGAAATGCTGCAGTGATTCCTGGGAGGTGGGCACACTGCTTCAGCCTGTGTGTTTCTGAGGCCGTACTGCAGCACAGGGCTTTATGTTAGGTGACCAGAACCAGCTTAAACCGGTTTGAGGCAGACGGAGGGCTGACAGGAACAATGCCGTCTCTGTGCAACACTAAGGGGAAAAGATAGCCCAGGCTGCTCCATGGCAGCCCTCACAGCTCAGCCACTGGCTGTCATGGCAGATGCATGTACCCTGCTGCTGGCTGGATGTCATTATGCTATGCAGTGCCCCTCACAGCGATGGGAGCAGGGAGATTTGGGAAGGGACGAGGGCAGGGGGACGTGGCTGCCTGGAAGTCTGTGAATCTGCAGCCTAGAGCCTGCCACACACACACACACACACACACACACATACAGGAGCATATGATCTATCTGTCTGTTTGTATGTCTGTGTGCTGCTAGAGGTGCAGACAGTAACTAACAAGGATCCTTACCAGGAGCACCACCACCAACCAGATCCCTGGATGTAACCTGACCCTGTATTCTGGGCCTTTGCCTGGTTGGGAAGTAACAGGACTTTTTTTCATGGAAGGGTGGGGTGAATGGATTTTTGTGGGTTAGTAGTGTTGTGACTGTGTTTGTTGCAGGATGGAAGGAAGGAAGGAAAGAAGGTTTGGCTAGTGGCTGGAGAGGGACGGAGGCGAGAGGGTGAGGAGTGGCTGATTCACTTGCATGTTTCCACCATTGTTATTTTACATCCATTTAACAGAGATTGCAGTTGTCTTTTACACGTGTGGATTCAGGTGGTAAAAATGCATGTGCATTAAACAGCTGTTGCTGGGAGGAGTTCTGTGTCTTGTGAATTTTTTTATATTTCTCTGTATTAAATCTTGATTTACTTCCTACGTCAGGCTGCTCTGGCTGTCACGGCTCTGACTAGCTCTTCCTTCCACCAGGCCTTTCTCTCTCTCTGCTGCAGCCTCACACAGCTCAGCAGCCATTTTTCCCCTCACTGCCTGCCTTCTCCCTCCATGACATTTCTCCCTCTCTCTGTCACATCTTTATGTTTACTTCATCATTACATCTATCCCATCATGTGGATTAAGAAGAGTTGCTTCTGGAAACTAAACACAAGGCTATAAGATTTGGCTTTGTGCGTGCTGCATGTACATATGGGCCTTTTGTCCCCCAAATGAATCGTACAGACACAAACAATTAGTCTTCCATCATATTTTATTTGCAGTACTCACTGCTAAAAAATAAATAAATAAAGACTAACTTTTTCTCATTTCTAATAATACTTTAAGACCCTTTTCTTATATAGTTCACTATTAAGACCAAGTTAAATGAACAGGTTGCTTTTTGATAAAAAACTATTTTTTATAACATGTTTTTTTCTTTCATCATGTTCATATTCACACCTAATTATTCAATTTATTCAGCTTAGTTAGTGTTGTATAATGTTTTATGTGCAATAGTAAGTGCCATTTCACAGACTGGAAAATTACTAAAATACAACAAATTCATCTAGTATATTCAAATATGATTTTCATTAGTTTAGTAGAATACCATTTGTCCTTATTTCATTTGTTTTAATTATACTAATTCTGAGGACGTAGTTTTTGAAGTTTAAATTGGGTCTAAAAGTATAAACGTTCAGGTCAGCATGTGGTTTCTCATTGTTTCTTCTTGGTCATAAGTCAATAAAGTTACCAAACGTGACACAAACTGAACATACTTCACGTATCTACTGGATATAAGCTTCATATATTGTACTGTATGTGAACAAGCCTTGCAATATTGGCAACATGATATGAATATTAGCTATATACATATATATTGTGCTAAATATTTTTCAATAGTACAGGGCTGGAAACTGTAATTTATCTTTTATCAAGTGTGTCATGTAATCAGTGCAAAGGATTGCTTTCTATTACAGTCAACTGTCTGTAGTATGGTAAAAAATACAGGGCCTCACATATACTGACTTAAATGTACTGTACACCGAATCACCGAAGTGTCACCTTAACAAAATCTGGTCATGAATAGGTCTTAACTCTGTGTTCATCATTCTATTATATTACAAGTATTTTATTATATATTAAACAAATATATAACCATTACATAGTTATGAAGTATGAGGGCTTTCATTCTGAACTGCGATATCCAGTGCAACAAACATGCGGTTTAAAAAGTGAAGTTTACACCAATTACTTACATCATTTATTATACTTTTTTATGTTCACCAGGTAATCTCCTTATTGGTATAGGAGCAGGACCATGGGAGATATGAAAACGCCAGATTTTGATGATCTGCTGGCGGCCTTCGACATCCCCGACATGGTGGATCCTAAAGTCGCTATTGAATCAGACCACCATGATGACCATGACAGACAACTTAAACACCCCAGTGGTGGGGGAACTATAAATGAAGACGAGGCCCACAACCCCTCAGCAGGACATGATGTTGGAGTTAGTGTCATAGTCAAGAACATTAGAAATACAGAAGCTGGTGAGCATGGTGGAACCATGTCACAGAGAGATGGGCATTTCCATCCACATCCTCAACCCCATTCGTTTGGCACTGACAATAAACTTCGTAATGGCTTCTTGCCCAGCATACTGCCTGGTACTCATTACACCAAGAATGGATGGAAAACTACCCGAGAGGAAGAACAGAGAGTTAGCAACCCAGCATCTACCTTCAATCAGTTCAGCCCCATCTCCAGTGCTGAAGAGTTTGATGAAGAAGATAAAATTGAGGTAGATGACCCCATGGACAAGAAAATTAGTCAGTCATCATTTAGGACAGCTATTAAGAGAGAGGACCAGAATTCCAAATCACTGTTATTAGTAGAAAACATTTTGAAGCCCAGAGGAAAGAAAGATCTAAAACCTGATCAAAACAACAATAGTGGCACTCTGAGGAGTTCCAAGTCTAACAACCGTCCTCAGTCAAGTTTACTCAAGGAGGAACTGAAAGCAGCTGTCCTCAAATCTCAAGATCAGGAGTACAAGGAGGCTGGAGAGTCATCAGGGCATGCTAATATGACTAGTATTTCACAGGTCAAAGCTAAGTCCTCTGCAAAACTTTCTTCTTGTATAGCAGCCATAGCAGCTCTCAGTTCCAAAAAGGCTAGTGGTACAGACTTGGGTATTTTAGATTCTTCTGAAACACAAAAAGAATCCTTCCATGCCAATGAACATCTCAGAGCTCCAGAGAAGCCACAGGAGCAGGGGTCAGCCCTAGAGTTTGCAAAGTGTATGCTAACGAAACCACCAGACAGCCCCTCTAGTGTCACCAGTGAAGGTAGCAGCAAAGCTTCCTCTCCCTCAAGCACAGACACCACCCCTGTCATCCCAAAGGTCAGGATTAAGACAATCAAGACCTCATCTGGACAGATAAAGCGTACTGTCACCCGGGTTCTCCCTCAGTTTGATCCTGAGGATCTGAAAAAAGGAGATAACAGCCTGTCTGTGATTGCAACCACCAGTGCAGTTTTCTCATCTCCCACAAGGACCTCTTTGCCAACCACTGTAGTAGCCACTACTGGAGGTCCTTCAATTGAAATAGCAAAGCAAATGACAATTAAGCCTGTGGCAACAGCTTTCCTGCCAGTCTCTGCAGTCAAGACAGCTGGTTCACAAGTCATCAACCTTAAATTGGCTAACAACACCACTGTCAAAGCCACAGTCATCCCTGCCGCATCAGTGCAAAGTGCAAGCAGTGCCATCTTGAAAGCTGCTAATGCCATCCAGCAACAGGCTGTTATGGTACCTGCCTCTAGTCTGGCAAATGCCAAACTTGTACCAAAGACAGTCCATCTTGGTAACCTCAGTTCTGTAGTGGATGCCTTCAATAAAGTCCTGAGTAGCATAAATCCGGTCCCTGTGTACATCCCAAACCTCTCTCCACCAACTTCAGCCTGTATCTCTCTGCCATCACGTGGCTACAAGTGCCTGGAGTGTGGAGATTCATTTGCTCTTGAGAAGAGCCTGACACAGCACTATGAACGTCGAAGTGTGCGAATTGAGGTCACCTGCAACCACTGTTCCAAAAGTCTAGTGTTCTACAACAAATGCAGCCTCTTATCTCATGCCAGAGGCCACAAGGATAAAGGAGTGGTTATGCAGTGCTCACATCTAATCCTAAAACCCATCCCTGCAGATCAGATGATAACCACATCACTGTCATCAGGCCCACCTAATACTACCAGCTCCAGTTCCACCTCTCAAATCCAGGCAGCATCAATTCAAAACCCAGGGAAAGTTGCTGGTGGTGGGTCTCAAACTGCTGTGATTTCAGCTCCATGCAGTGCTCCTCTTGTGGCAGCCATGCCTTTGGAGGATGATGCATCAAAGCTCTCCAGGCACTGCCTAAAATGCTCAGAGTGCACTGAAATGTTTCAAGATGACAGCTCACTAGCCATGCACTATCAACAGGCACAGGAGTCCAAAGGGCAGGTACGGAAACAGGAGACTATGGGGAGAATTTAGCGTGCCTATTGCCGCTAACTACTACACTAGTCTCAATGTATTAACAATGTATTTTTGTAATTTGGTGATGTGAAGGTAGTGAGTGTTAACCACAGTTTCACTGAAAACAATTGCCTATTGCAGTTAAAGAGAGCAAAATGAGAGTGGTGAACGTTAACCAGAAAAGTAAAGCTGATCATAACCATGAGTGCTACCCATTCACTTCCACAGTCATACAATGTCTGTGCTTCTTTTGGGGATTGTTTGCTAGAATAAAAGAAAACATGCAGGATCTTCTTTCTGAAAATACATGTTGCTTTTGAGGTTCTTTAAACGTTCTTTACCATATAAAGCAAAAACATCTCACACAGGTTAGCATCTCAAAATGTAAAAGAGCAACTGTATTTGTTTAGGCTGACCTAATCCCTTCCTCTGCATTGAAGAATGGAGCATACTGTCTTTTATTTAAGGCAAGGTAACCGCTCTAGATAGTACAGAGCCCCTCTGGTAACATTTGGGAGAAAATACATATCTTCTGGCCTTGATCGGGATATAATTTTGTGGCAAATTCTTAATAATATGTGCAAACAAGGTAGTATAATGTTGTGACCACGACTTAATAACGCATGGGACGAGATTGTTTAATGTGTGCCCACAAATTAAAATAGCATGTGAAAAAGTTTAATATATTATATGTATAGTGCAACATATCCATACATATCCAACATATTCACACTTGATGAATTATTTATTTTCTTTTCTGTGTCCTTAGAAAACATGCACTATTTGCCAAATGCTTCTCCCAAACCAGTGCAGCTTTCTGTCACACCAGCGGATCCACAAGCACAAGTCTCCTTACATCTGCCCAGAGTGTGGCGCCATCTGCCGGTCTGTTCATTTCCAGTTACATGTCACCAAGAACTGCCTGCATTACACCCGTAGAGTTGGCTACCGGTATGTCTTCCTTGTCTAAAATGGCAACATTATTAATTTAAATAAAAAATGATAATAATTTTTAAAAGAGACATTGAACTATTTCTTTCTTTAAGTTAGTCAAATCTGAAAAACATATTCACAGTATTTACCACTGAGCAATGTTCTTCTTTGATAATTGATCACACTCTGACTTAAATGTCTACTGCTCTTACTTTTCTTTCAAAGTGGCACTTTTAATGTCATTTCTAATTACACTTATTACATTATGGTTGTCAGTTTGACAAGCCTATATCATGGAAATTGATATTAGTCACAATGAAATTGGACATTTGTGACCAAAATGGATTGTCACTGTTTTTCTGTGAATTCTTCATGGATGGAAGCCATTAAAACTGAAAAGTCAGTATTACCCAATTATGATTAAATTATGAAACTTTTAAAATTTTATCAACTGAATATGTCTGTGAAGATTCTCAGTCGTCCAGGTAAAGTTGTCTGAAGATTGAGTCATGGCAACTGAACTTTCTTTTAAGTAGAGACGTTTAGTTCTGCATCCACAGAACTTTATCAATCTGAGGGAAGTTGGCTAGTGACCACACATTTATCCTCCAGGTTGGTTTCACCTCACACCTGCCTTGAATAGGCTCGTTAAGTAAAACAAAGGCAGTGGATGAGTGTGGGTAGATGTAACAGCCCCACCCCTGGCAGCTCCTCCTGCCCCCAGTCGCCGGTCGTTAAGTGTGGTCAACCTAGTGGACGTGTGAATTGGACCTGATTTTCCTGGGGATGGATGAAAAGGCACCATGGTAGGCCTGATTTTCAGGAAAAGCAGGCCCAATTCACGCGTCCACTAGGTTGACCACACTTAACGACCCACTTAATGGGGGCAGGAGGAGCTGCCAGGGGTGGGGCTGTTAAATCTACCCACACTCATCCCCTGCCTTTGTTTCACTTAACGAGCCAATTCAAGGCAGGTGTGAGGTGAAACCAACCTGGAGGATAAATGTGTGGTCACTGGCCAACTTCCCTCAGATTGGTAAAGTTCTCTACTTGAAAAAAAGAAGTCCAGTTGCCATGACTCAATCTTCAGATTATCAACTGAATATTGTCTCACAACACATTTAAAGAATGTAAAACACTTTATATTTCTAATCTGAAATTTTCATGCATGTTTATGTGTTTAAAAAACTCTTATATATACTTATATATTAAATTATTTTATTCTGTCTCTGGCCTTCCTCTACATCCTCCCATTTCCCCAGCTGTATCCACTGTAGTGTGATCTTCGCTGATCTTGCAACTCTAAAATCCCATATCCAGAGTACTCACTGTGAGATCTTCTATAAATGTCCTCTCTGCCCCATGGCCTTCAAGTCAGCACCTGGAACGCACTCTCATGCTTACACACAGCATCCAGGAGTGAAAGCAGGAGAGCCCAAGTAGGTCTTCACATGCTGCTACTGCAACTGACAACAATGTGGACACGACTCACAGAAAATTTAAACTAATGTAATACATATTTTTTTGTTGTCTGCATGCACGGGATTCAAAAGCAATTTTTCCACTCCAAACAACACACACACACACACACAAACACATCTATACAGTTTTCATTTCACACATCTATACACTGTTGTAACACAATATCCATGTCGAATGTCCTTAGGAAAATCATCCTCACTACTTCATTATACGTAGGATTTGTGGGTGTTAGACATGGTGGCTTAGCATAGCTTTGTTTTTCCACATGGAAACCTTTCACTGACTTGCATATTGTCTATCCTCAGCATTACTGATAAATCAGGTGTTTAGGAGCAGGTGCACCTGCACCATTGTGTATATGTTTAATCATTTATTTGTAGGCTATTACAAAAAGTAAGTGTATTTTAAGAGTGTGTTTGGAGATAAAGGTTTTAGGTGCAATAATATACCTGCTGAATATTTAAAAGCTTAATGTGAAACATAACATCTGCTCAGATGAGATTCTCTTTTTTTTCTCAGGGTGATCTACAAATGTTCCATGTGTGATACTGTATTCACTCTGCAGTCCCTGCTCTACACGCACTTTGACCAGCATGTTGTCAATCATAAAGTTTCAGTGTTCAAATGCCCTGACTGCTCCATGCACTATGCACAGAAACAGCTAATGTTGGACCATATCAAGGTAAGCATAAAAAGCAGTTACACTTTGTGTCCTGTATGATCAATTTTAACATTATCATGAATCTAACCCTGAAATCAAACCTCATGCTGTGATTTAATGAATGTTTGACAGAGCATTGCTATTTATATTTTATGTTTAATCTGGTGTTGTTTCAGATACATAAATGCTTCATTTTTAATTCATTCAGCATTCGTGTATCATTTCCAGGCAATACATGGAACCCTGAAGACCACTGTGGGTCCACCCAATTTGGGGATCAACCTTCCGCTCAGCAACAAGCCAACCAATTCTAACAAAACTAACAGCAACAGCCTGAGTGATAATAATAATAACAGAGATGGAGGAAATGTCAGTTGTCAAGACAAGGGAGAAAAGAAACCTTCTCCTTCACTGCTAAAGAAAAAACCCTTAAAAACCTTTAAAAACCCTCCCAGCTCAGGATACACATGTGGAGACTGCAAAAGCTTCTGCAGTTCCAGGGAGGTCTTTGTGGCTCACATGAGGCACGAACATGGCAAGGTGAATGTTTTTATGAGGAAGTTTCCAATTTAGCACATAGTCCACATGTTAAAATTAATTAAAAAACTTTAAATGAAGACAGAGGGTTGAGTTAGTTAGACTTTATATTACTGAAACTTTCTTGCACTTTTTCCATCTCATATTGCAGATACTGAAGAAGCACCCATGTCGACTGTGTGAGAAGTCCTTCAGTTCTTCCCACAGTCTTTGCCGACACAACCGTCTCAAACACAAGGGGCTGCGCAAAGTCTACACGTGCCCGTGAGTACACACTGATTCCGTGCATGGTGTGCACGTAACCATGTCAGTTGCACTCTTGTCTATGTAAGAGTTACCATTTCGCTGTAGCTGGTCATCTTTAAAAATATATTATCTGTTAAAATGTATTAGCTGCCAGTGTTTTCAAAACAGCTGGAAGAGAAAGTGATTGGCTTAGGTGTGTCACAAACCAAAGTCTCACTACTTGTGTAAGAAGAATGTAGTGAACTTATGTTAGCCTTTTAAGTAAACGTATGTTAAAATTTTAATTATGTAGATCTATATTACCCCATAACCATGTGTTAACCATTTACCATATAGAGTCATGTCTTTGTTTCTGATGTCCTCCCCTCAACCGTGGAGTTAGGGTCCCTGTACAAGGAATATGTTAACCTTTGACTGTCATAGAGAGTGGTGGCAAGGTTACATTATGTACGTATGTGGGGGAAGATGGAACTTTCTGTATTCTGTTATGTCTTTAAGAAGCTATGAGACCTTGCTGCCTGCGAGCAGACACTGACAGACCTTTGGAACTCACATGATCTCCAGTGAATGTATTTGAGCATAGAGAATTTTCCTAACAATTTGACTTCAGACAGGTGGATTGATTAAAATAAGAGTGTAGCTGAGTGTAGTCATGAGATGTGCATGAGATGGATGACCAAAATGCCTAGTGTAATTCTACTCTTTGATAACTGCCAAAAAACACATTCAACTTGCATATATGCAAATAATACAGGCAAAATCACTTTGCAATGGTTATAATTGTTATTTTATTGTACTTTGATAGGCAGTGTCCAGCCCTCAGTCAGTCGTTCACTAAAACAGTGCTGCTGGATCAGCACATTCAACTGATGCATAGAGTCAAAGACCCAGAGGAGAAGACCGCAAACTCTGATAATGCAGAGGTTTTACCTGACAAGGAAACGGTAATGTGCCACAAATGTTCAGACAATGTGAAGCAAAAGATTCTCCTGTCATATCTTATTCACTCTCTCAATGTCTTCTGCAGACCTCGAGCCTCAAAAGAAAGGCTGAAGTGGATGAAGGGTCTCCAGGCTTGAACTCCAGGGGCTCAGACTCACAGCCGTTAAAGAGGCTCAAGGTGAATATCCTCAAAGTTCACAAGTGTGCTGTCTGCGGCTTCACCACTGAGGACATCGCTGCTTTCCACAAACACATTCCTCAGCACAGGTCTGATGGCTCGTCCTACCAATGTCAGGAGTGCGGCCTCTGTTACACCTCCCATCGCTCGCTGGCCAGACACCTCTGTATCGTCCATCGTCTAAAGGAACCACAGGGTCTCAACCGATATAACGGGCGGGGAAAAGACGATGATGAGAGTCAAAGAGAGAACCAGCTAGATATCACAGATGAAAACAATGACGGGACACCAAATACCAAATGCAAAGTGTGTGGGAAGATGTTTGAAACAGAGGGAAATCTGAATACTCACATGAGGACACATGGGATGGCATTCATAAAGTCTAAGAGACTAAATGCAGCCGAGAAGTGATGAACGCACTTTTTAATCATTCCATTTGAACCAACACCGTTTTAAACTTATACAGTTTATAAAACTGTTGTTAAACAGACAGTCTATAGTATCAAGTAGTGTAATACAATATGTGTACTACAATATGTGTACAATATACACACACTCACACAGTCATGTAATACAAGTCAAAGTCACTTTATATTGTGTCTTTAAGTAATCGGATCAAAACAGTTTTTGTATACACATAGATGTTTCTATAGGCCTTGAATAGATCCTTTTATAGAAGAGCTTTTTATTTTAAACAGTCTTCTCTCTAGGACTAGACAATGTACAGATATATTGTTTTAATGGGATTAATACTCATACAGTTAGCAGTGTTCTGAAGTTTCTATGCTGCTTATGTCCGATGAATGTCTGGTAGAAAAATACATGAAACTAAGTTCACTTTAGCTTTTACAGTATACAGTAAGTCACACCAGATCATTAGTTTCAACATAAAATCTGAGTGGAAGTTACAGCAAACTTGGGTTTTTTTTTTTTTACACTGAGCTATTCCTGTCTTCTACAGTTAAACTGTAGATTTGGTTTTGGTCTCCTTCTGATACAGCCTGGAACAGAAATAAAAAACTGAACGTAAGCCTAATTTACATATCATATACACATCCAACCAAAAAAATTTGATGAATTTACACTTTGTTCAAAGCTCCCAGTTTTGTCGATGAGTAATCTAAAATTTTACTTTTTGAATTACTGTAAAGAAACATGAGTTCAATTTAAATTTCATTTTTAACAAATATTTTGTAAGATTGGGAAATTTTTTTATCATTCTTGTCTTAAAACCTCACAAATGGCAGCTCAGTGAGATTTTAACTCACTTAAATCTATTTACCTGAATATTTGAAGAATATGACACAAAGCACTTGCCTCGCTCTTATTAGTATGGTTCATCAATCATTACAGTACAATAAAAATAAAGTTGTAATGGTCAAGTATGTCTTAGCTAATTATCATTTGCAGTTTGTCTTTTCAATGTGCAATCATAACGAATGTTTTTGACAGGAATACACTGATAAAATTCTCTGAACTGAAGAAAACCATCTGTGAATGTAGACATGTCTGTAAAACTAAACTATTTAAAATGAGTTCAATTAAATGGACAACAACTTTGAAAGCTGTGAGATTACCATCTCCAGATTGTTTTCATTGCCTTTTTTGTTCCAAACATCTCCAAAAAAATCGTCACTCCATAACTACTCCATCTTGAGCTGTAAAACTGCATGTGAGAATCAGTCTGTGAATTTGTTGTTAATTACGATGTGTCTTGCTGCTGCTCTTTTTAGACGTTTCTGATGCTCGTGTATAGCTGTTCTTCGCTGGCAATAAATGATGAAACCTGCCAGGGGCAAATGCTGATGCCGATTGCACATGAGAACGACAGACATCAGCTCACCTCTATGGAAACATATCAGAAATTTTGTGGTATAGAAAATTATTACTATGAAGGCTGAAGAGCTAGATTTTGATAATCTAATTACCATGCAATGCAGTGAATATTAAGTATTTTCTTCACATGAACAAGTGGACATTTTTTCAATGTCACAAACACTCAAATCGATGTGTCTCTTAAAACTTTGTAATCTGCAACATGAAATACAGTAGACTTCAAAAGAAGTGGCCCCCCAGGTTAGGTTTCTCGTGAGTAAGCAAAAATTTTTCATGAAGACTTCAGAAAAGTTACAACGTACTTCATTAAGGCGTATGAGGTTAAAAGAATGTTGTGTCTGATTAAATACTGAAAATGTCAATATTTGACTGATAGCACAAGAAAGAAAATGTTTGCTTTTCCAGTGCTCATTTAGGCAAATTTAAAAACTTCCAACACTGACCAAACATCTAAAACAAATATGTTTTTCCTTTGTTTTTAATATGATGATCTGTCAGAGGCAGTTTTTGAAAATGTTCACAAAGCACCTGTGTAGTCCCAGTGGCAATTAGAACTACAACTAATTGTAGTAGTTGTACATCCACCGTTACTAGCACTGCACTGTAATCAAGTTGATTTGGTACGGTGACAAAAATCACAAAGCCTAGAGCTTTCTGCTGTAACCGAACCCTGATCACACCTGATACGGAAAAACAGGACACAGTTATCAAAGAGCTTTATCATAATGACATGTTAGAAGCACAATGAAAACGTATTAAATAATGTGTTTACAATTAGTTTTACTTGTCCCTTTTAAACTGAAGGGGTGGGGGGGTGGGGGTGTGTCTCTGTGATGAGGAGCTGAGTCCCGCCTTCGGACACACAGCACAGGAGAGAGAGAGGTGGAAACTACTCTTTAAATGCAAAAGCATATTTTCCCATCAGACAATTTCACTCACTGGTCACTAAAGTACCTCTCGCGCACATGCAAGCGAAATTCTCACACTGTCGAGCCCTGATCTTAAAACGTTCTCTTTTAAAATACTCAAAGTCAGTCCTGAAATGGCCCTGTGCTATGTGCTGTTCTTTCTACTTGCAGGGTGTAGTACGGCTCTGGAAAACACACAGACCTTGCATGCTTCTCAAGGATGTGAAGAGGACACCAACACTTTCCTCAGGGCAATTAACCAGAGCAGCCCAAAGGAATACGCTGTTTCCAGTAAGTGTTTCTGCCTTTTGAAAGCCTTGTCTTATGTGCATGTTCAGTCAGATTGGGGTCCTGGTCTGGACCCAGGATCCTAAATTCCCATTTACACTCCAGGGTCCAGGCTGAGGCTTGCTGTTCTTTCAGAAGGAGACTAAGGACTAATTTTAGAAGTTGAGTTATCTAATAGTTTATTTCTTTATAATAGTTTATTCTAAAGGAATAAATTATTAGATTAAATATTTTTCTAAAGGTTTAAACTATTAAATAAGAATAAGATTTGTACTAGTTCTACTGTGGTGTTAATATTTTATTGTCAAAAACAACATAATATTCAGGCGATAGAATAGAATTAGGTTTACATCAGAAAGAAACAATGCGCATACACACATTCTTTACATATTTACTTAGCACACAAACATTTTACAGTATTACAAAATCTGCAAATCCTAAAAGTATAAAGAATGTTTGCATAAAAATGTATAAATACTTACTTACTTTTGTATTTGGTTCAGACCTTTTAAATTGCTCACAGCTACCAAAGGATTATGGTTATTAGGATGAAAGATGCACACTTGATGTGTAATCATGTAATGAAAACAATCAGGATTATTCTAAAAATTCATTCTGTTTCCATCCACTGAATTTGTGAAGGGGTGTTT
Organism: Ctenopoma multispine; assembly: GCA_034779795.1. Taxonomy (NCBI): domain Eukaryota; kingdom Metazoa; phylum Chordata; class Actinopteri; order Anabantiformes; family Anabantidae; genus Ctenopoma; species Ctenopoma multispine. The sequence continues at coordinate 6,361,729 of JAUYWH010000004.1, forward strand.
TGTTATTAGTGGGGGAGCATGGAATGCTCCCACACTATTGAGTTCCTCTTTTTCTCTTTATTAGTGGGGGAGCATGGAATGCTCCCACACTATTGAGTTCCTCTTTTTCTCTTT
>JAUYWH010000004.1:6361942-6385508 GCA_034779795.1 Ctenopoma multispine
GAAAGGGTTGACACAAAGCTGACAAACACAAGAAGTTGACAAAAAGTTGACAAAGAGAAAAGTTGACACAAAGTTGACAAAAAGTTGATTTGTCAACTTGAATCAACTTGCCCAAAGAGACGCCAGCCGGCGACAAACCCATGCTCCCCCACGCGATTTCTCCAGAAATTGCAAAGTCTAGTTTTAACTAAATTACATTTACGTATGTGTGTTTGTTTGTGTGTATTCCAAGTGTATGATGCATTTGGAAAAATGGGAAGCAATGTTAAAGGAGGTAACAGCAACCAACCTGGCTTGCCACAGCGGTGTCGCTCTGCCCACGGTCCCACCTTCTCTGGAAAGTACTGCCAGGTGTTCATTAGGCAGGTAAAAACTAAAAAAGCTGTAATTATATTGGTTAGCATGTCATCCATATAGTTGGTTTCTAGGTGACAAAAAAAGGACCCTAAAGCTTTTTTGCTACCATAGGGAACAGTCCAGTACTTTGTGGGTGTCTGTGTTCCTGACTCCTGTGGTGAACAAGATGTTCTAATACTGGCACTGTCCGGTAAGCAGTTTTAAAATATCTTCTTTTCTGGGTTCACTGCGATATCATTGACTTAGCCCAATATTTCGTTTTACTTACCTCTAACAGGGAGACTTAACTTTGGTCAAACATCCCTCATTCCCCCTTTACCTCACATCCTGGTCAATCAGTCCACTCAAGAGATACATATGACTCACTGTTTGGTCAACACCATTCGTCCTGATGCATCAGATGTCACCTGCATGTTAGTATATAACCTCTACTGTCTTATACACATGTAACCTTACAGTTAAAGGAACTGGAAAAACTGTCTCTTTGCATGTGTAGATCTTCATGTCAGGATACTTTCTTCTTTTTCTCCTGCAGATTTATGTGTTGCTTAATGATAGCAATTCCCCTTGTGGCTACTTTGTCAACAGCTATATCAAGATGGCGAAGAGACAGGGAGGTCAGTGAACATGTAGCGTCCAGTTTAAACACTGGCCTCAACCTTTATGGGACTGTTTCTTGCAGCAAAATGGATAGTAGTACCTCAGAGGAAAATAGTAAGTACAATCTGTATTATATGTCTTTGTGTGAGAGCTTGTGTCGTAAGATTACAAGCACAACAAACGTACAGTATAACAACATTTTTAGTAACTAAATATTAGGGTAATGTAATGTTTTATGTCGTTCATAGACAGTACCAGGCACGCTCCACTGTGTTTTCCTCAAAGCTGGATGCATCAGTTCCTGAAGGCGTTCTCGGTACAGACTACCAGCCAAGGTGTCTTCAGCACCTCCTCATCAATCCCAGAAGGAGGCTACTCCTCGTTAAACGGCATCCGTGCTCTTAGCTTGTTATGGATCATAAGTGGCCACTCTGCGCAGTTCCCTGCAATAACCAGCTTGGGTATGATACCTGTCTACCAAGACTCAGTCGTGCTCATTCAGTTTGCAAGTCACTCAGTTACGTTTATGTCATTTTATTTACCCTCAAAAAGTATTTGAAGGACAAGGTCAATTGATTGTGTTTTCGCTGTAAGTTAAGACATTTGAGAATGCATATCAGATGCAGGTTTATAATTTCAGCTTTTATTTTAATGGTATTTACATCAACATGTATTAAATAACTTTTGGGTCTGAATAATATGACACGTTCTGTGTTTTTTAATGAATCAAGGAAGTAGTACCAATAAAAAAATAGCTGAAATTCTGATATTCATCTTTTGATCTTAAACCCAAATGTTTCCAATATAGAGCAAACATAAATTATTTCATCTTGTATTTCCAATACATTTTGAGGGGATTATAAATTGCACTACCTGTATTGTAGATAACGTTGACGACTTTAAGAAATCAGCAGCAAGCAGCCCTCAGCATGTGTTTACCATCAGTGGACCTGCCTATCTGGCTGTAGACACATTTCTACTGCTGGGGTGAGACTTTTAAAAAGAACAGCTTTAAAAAAGAAGAAATTTATTTCATTTTGAGGGGCCATTTTAGCCTTTTTTTTTGTGTGTGTGAATCTCTATGTTTCAGGGGTTTGCTTAGTGCCAGGTCTCTGCTGGGCTCCATCAACAGTGCTGGGGGCAGACTGAGCCCCAGTGTGGTGGCCAGCTACCTGTTCAAGAGGATTAAAAGGTATTGTATATTGTTCAGGTCCCCCAAATAAATATGTGTCACTGTGTCATCTGACAACCAGTGATATTGTGAATGTGTAACATTTTTTGTTTCTCCTCCACTACAGGATTCAGCCACTACATATGTTTGTCATATGTCTAACCATTAGCCTCGTCTCTTTGGTCCGGTGGGGACCCTACTGGTTCCCATTTCTAGAGACATTAGCTGATTGTAAGACGTACTGGTGGGCTAATGTATTATTCATTAACAATCTCATTCCAGTTAACGAAATAGTAAGTTTAACCAATGGTAACTTAGTTTGAACATATGTTATTCCTTGCTTAAGCAGATCTACTGTATTTAATACATTTTATTTACTGGTCTCTCTCTAGTGTTTACCTTGGACATGGTACTTGTCTCTTGACTTCCAGTGTTATGCCACCACTCCTCTGCTGCTCTACTTTTACAGATTGTATGTCCACGTTTTCTTTTATATATTGGTTACTCTTTTCTAAATTGTAAATACTGGCCACACCTTTAATCTTATCAATCCTATATTCTGTTTCCCAGGAAGAGAGTTGTGTTTGTATTTGTGGCAGGATGCCTGCTGCTGATGACCATTGTTGCTGGTGCTGTTACAACTGCACTCCTGCAGTTACCAGTGTTTCAGCCATATACAATGTAAGAGACAGTGACAGAGGTTTGACACTACACCATACTTTAAATGTAGGGCGACATAATGCAGACGTCAAATAACTGTCTTTACTTTCTAAAGCAACTCTTTCTTAGACTTTACTTTTTATATGGTAAAAAAAGAGCGAAGGCTAACTAGCCATTAAAATTGTTGCTTTAACATTTTAAACCGTTTCTGTTTATTGCAGGCTATCGGACACATCTGACACATATAACTTATTTTACTACTTGAAACCCCACACAAGATATGGGCCATTTTTAATTGGGATCTTGACTGGAACATACATGACAACAAAGAACAATCAACTCTTAAAGAAAAAGGTAAAAAAATTACAGGAAGAGACATCTTTGTCAGAATCACTGCACATCTGTTGTTTAGCGGAAATTGGATAACATGACTCTTGTACCTTGTGATGTTATCAAGCTAAACAGATAGAGTGTATACATACAAACCACTTAGGTGCCATTGCTCTTACTGTATGTGCTTCTTGTGTCTTGGCTTTGGTTTAGTGGCACGCAGCGCTTGGTTGGTTCTGCTGTCTTTCACTCATGGCTTTGTTAGTTACATTGGCCTACGAACTCAAGGAGACCCCGGCCTACCCATCTGTGCCACATGCTCTCTATCAGGGACTGCACAGACCTTTGTGGGCTCTGGCTTTAACCTGGATCATACTGGCCTGTGAGGAAGGTTATGGAGGTAAATCAAGAGAAAAAATGTTCCAGAGTCCAAATGTAATTTTCACAACAATCATTTTAGAAAGCATAGTTTGAATGAATAAAAGAATTCATGTTTCTCACATGTTTCTTTAGTGTTTTTCTTTGTTCCTCTCACTATCTAGGTTTTATTAAGAGCTTCTTGTCATTGGGCTTCTGGGTTCCAATTTCCAACATTAGCTTTGCTTGCTATCTGATACATCCCATCTTCATCATCTTCTACATTGGTGTGCAAGAAACTCCAATCCACTACACAGACCTCAACTATGTAAGTAGCTTTAAACAGCCTGCTTTATTCTACTGCCGAGGCTGTTTATGATGATTTAACTTACTGTACTGTCTTCTCTTTTATAGCTGTACATGTTCCTTGGGCATCTAGTGCTGACGCTGTTGATAAGCTACGTGTTGACTGTGCTAATTGAGAAGCCCTATCTTCTTTTAAAATGCAACAGTACATAGATGAAAATTGCTTATTAGGACTTAATAAGGCAAGTTTCAAATGCGAATTAATTCCACAAACTTGAAAGATGTTTGCATGACTTTCAAAGTGCTAAATATGCTTATTATATGTTTTAAGCATATAAACAACACGCATATTTTTACTTAAAAAAAGAAATATATACATACATATATATATATATATATATACATATGTATATATATATACATATGTATATATATACATTTCTGACCTGAGAGTGTTTCTTCTGAATGTCACAGTCCACTAAACTGTATACTGTAATAAGTATTATTGCTGCTTGTTTAGCTCCACTAGACCAATTAGTAGTATCAGAAAGTTACCACATCCTATCTTCATCACTCTAAATCAAATGATATGTCACACTGCACCTAATAATTTGTATTTTCTACATGTAAAAGGTCTTAACTTTAAAATGTAGAGTTTATAAAGTGCCTTGAGATATTTTTTGTCATTTGGCACTACATTATAAATTGAGTTCAATATAGTTTTGTGAGTGTGAGAGTGTAGTCAACCGGGTCATAAGATGGACGTATGATTTTTCTTTCCATCAACTTCTCTAAGTTTTCCTTTTGTTTTGTTATAACTTTCTTGTTTTTCTTAGTATTCAGTGTTTATGTTCTTGTGTCTTTCTTTTTCTTTTGTTTTATTGCTGTGTAAATGTAAAAAAATAAATTTCATTTTAATTTCTATTAAATTTGTTGTATTTTTATTTAAATGTTCACTCATCCTCATGTCATCACCTGTGTTACAAACCTTTTCACCATTAATAAACTTCGTTGTAACAGATCGTTGGCCATCTGGAGGCAGTTGAAATGAACTCTTAAGCAAGCAGTTGCGTATTTGAACATCCACCAACTCATTTTGGAGTCGTGTTTCTGGCCACTTGGCCAATGTATTTTTATTTACACATTGTCACTCTGTATTTGATTAGGGAAATACAGTATCTATTCCTCATGTAGCTACAGAGACTACTGCATAATGTAGTTTTAATTAGGAAATTATGAAAAAGAGTAGTACAGCACCAGTATGCCGGCTTCTTAGTGACCTAAAGTCCATCTTATTCCCCGCCTACTCTGCTTTAAATGGTTCTAGTGTAACACAACACAATTGGCTTGGGCCGTATTTGCACTGCACTTTGCACGGCAGTGAGTCAGTATTTCTGAATGACACTGACTAACATGATGAGGTCATAACAGAGGTTTTTAGTTTCTTATGACGCAAAAACACACAGCTATGTTTCCATCTAGTATCTGAATTATTCAGAGCATGTGCTCTGTTGTGGATTGTATTATGTTGAGTAATGCTCAGTGTATAACCTCAAAGAAACACACTGAACCCTTGCTGCCGTTTTTCTCTGCCACTTACTCCTTATGTGATGCTTTTTTACTGCAGTAATGCTGTAAATCAGCATGACAGAACACTGTTAGAGTTTACAAGCAGAACAGAGACAGATATTCTATCCAGAAATTTCAATATTTCAATATAAACATTTACTATGCATTCATGTAAATGTTTATTAATTAAATAATTAATTAATTTTAGAGCTTAGATTATACCACTATGTGCTTATAGTGGTACATATGATAAATATGATTTGTTATTTCCGTCAAAAGATTCTGAAATTGAATCTTTCATTTGCATACTGCCTTAATCCCAGCTGGAAAAGCTGACAATCTCACACACCCACACAAACAAAACATGATTGTGACACACATTTCTTCCATGTGCAACACCATTCTCCACCTGTCTGGGGATTTTAAGGAAGGGGGCAGTCACCAGGCTGGGGCAGACTGTGCAACAACATGGTGTAAAAATATATATTGCTTTGGTAAGGTGATACTTATTTCTCCATGACTACGTGAGTCCACGGGACCATGTCCCAATCCAAAAGCCCACAACGTGCTCAGAATGGTGCAACATGTCTGAGCATTTTCCAACATTTAACAAGTTTCAGTTGCTGTTTCGGAGAAACATGACATTTGTTTTTCAATTTCGTGCAAGTCAGATAAGTTTCCCATTTGTTCACTAACTATAAACACCACATGAGCTGCTACTTGCAGAGACCTTGAATATACAGTATTATCTTCATGCACAGGTACACGCACATATGTATTAACAGGTCCTACACTGCTCAGTCACAATGTGTAAAGCTTTTTGCTCTGTCTTTATTTTTAGCATAACAGCAAATCAAAATCTCAATGCAAATTAATATCCACCTTCCACACACTCTGTTGCTTAGTAGATTTCCAGTGCGTCACAAGAACAGGCAAAAAGACACAAGTGTCACATAAGGACGTTAAGAAGACATCATCATCATCAAGACATCATTTTAAATAGTGTGTTTACACGCCTGTGGGGGGATTCATTTCTAAAACTCACTGCTGATGTCTCCAGCACACACTATCAAAAGTGAAAAAGTAGTTCTAAGTGCTCTTATAAGTAGTTGCTAAAATAACAAGTATGTATGGACAGGTTCTTATTAGGTCAGATATAGGGAATTACTATTTTATTAGTGGAAAGAAAGTGAAATTAGAGGGAGTACAGGGGATCTACTTGCAGTTTACTGAGCACTGATACTGGATTAGAATAAATTCTGGTCTTAGGAAAACATCATAAGCTCAATGATGTAAAGTAGCACAGTTGCAAGATAAGAAGAGCACATGCCACATATGTGAGACAGATGAGCATGAAAACAGTTGTTTTGAGACTATTCCCTCAACAAAGTGACAATTAAAAAGCTGTGATCATGGTACTGTGGTTAAAGACAATGTTTATCTAAACCTAAAGGAGCCTCATTTTAACCTCTAACACTTAAAAGAGCAGTTTTCATATGGGTATGGCATACCTCTCACCAAGGATGCTGATAAGTCTTTTTCCTGAACTACATTTTATGGCACATTTTATAATAAATTAAGTTATTCATAAAAATCTATGGACACACGCTCCAGCAGCATCATTTCATGCCTTTAACCATCAGAAATAGAATAGAAGAGAATAGACTTTATTGTCATTGTACAGAGAGTACAATGAATACAGGCTATTATGACTATAATCAACTAAATTAATATTATATAATATATATTATATAATAAATTAATATTCACTGAAACATTGAAATTATTGGAAACTGGCCTGCCATTTATGTCATTAGGGATTAGCGTGTGTTCACTACTGATGAGATGAATAATTAGGCCAAATCATGGGCAAAGTCACATTTCATCACTGTTATGCCAAGGCTGGGCTAATTGACTACTAATTCCCAAAAAGAAAAGAAAGGTCTGGCCTCATTAAGCTGTTTGGATCACTTTCAACTGTTGCTTTGCCAGAGTGACTAAAGGGGTGTTTCTTTTGCCAGACACTGGCCCTTGGTACCACACGTGCAGTGGAAGTATAACCAAAGGAGATTTTGTTTTATTTTAAGAAATGTATTAGCATTTTTAAACACTTTTCCAACTTCATTTTTTCCTTCATCTCATTTGTGAGTTTCTTTATTTTGCTAAATGATACAAATATTTCTTTGCTTCTATATTGCCATCATGAATCGGTTGAAAGTTTTAATCATAAACAGAATAAAAGACATTAACAGTTATTAGAGTACTGGATAAAATTGTTTCCAGAAATGAATATAAATAAAGTACGTAAAAAAAATTCACTTTCACATCACTTGAATACGTGCTCACCAGAAGTTTCCAATTATTATTATTGACTACTTCCATTTATAAAAATAACCACTAGTTAAAAAGAGTCTGCGTGTAAAGTAGGCCATCACTGAAGCAGCCTGTAAATATAGGTATCAAGTGGTAAATGACTGGCACGTCTGCAATATCAGGTAGCTAACTGACTTTGTACTTGTGGGGGACAACAGTTAAAAATAGACTCACCCCAAGACCGCCGGCTCTGGCTGAGTGCATACTGAAGTCCTACATCATCGGTCTGTATCCTCAAGCATACGGCTATGAAAAGGGTACGTACGACTTGCATGGCTGGAAGTCCCCTTCACAAGCTAGACAACTGTTTTAATGCCTGAAGTAATAATAATACTTTCATAATGTGTGATTGAGCTGTGAGGTAGCTTGTTAGATATTTGTTTGTGGCTTTCTTTAACAACTGTACATGTTGCCAATTACACTGTTGCCTCTGTTACAGCACTGCTGATTGGCTGACAGACACTTGCTGTACTGCATGATACACATGATGCTCTGTTAAACACTGAGATTAGTTTCTTATTAATGAATTTGAATTGTGTTTTCGCCTCCCTGCTCATTTGTAGCTGTTAACCAGTCCTATTATTTAGAAAAGTCAAATTTACAACTAAGATTAATTTTGTTACTGCTGACAGCTTTATTGTAATGTCAGCACAGATCAAGTGCTATATCAATAAGATTGATTTCTGTTTATTTAAAACTTTCCAGTGCTCATAAAAGTAGACCACAGCACAGATATAGATGCAATCTGCATGGCATATTCAAATCTAAATGTGGGATCAGACTTCCATGATTATCACAGATTAATTTACTGAGAATGGTGCTAAAATGATTTAGATGAGACCGACTAATTTTCACTTCTTTGAACAGTAATGTTGTCATGTTTATAAAACCCACTGTTCATAGAAAGTTTTTATTTTAAATCTACATTTTGTCAAGGTTTGAATATTTTTTGCAAGTTGCAAAATCATTAAATTGTGTCAAATTAGTTTGACACAATTTGTTTGTCAACAGACTTACTAAAGTTAGGGTCTTTATTTCGTAGTAAACATTTCAGGCTTGAGGCTCAGCTAAGTGTCCTTCACTGCAGCAGGAATGTGACAAATGCAGGTCATGGGTGAAGAGATACTGGTATTTTCCAGTGTCTGTGCCACCAGCTCTACTCCTGCAATCTTGTATATCAGTGCATATCCTTTGAAGCCTCCCCCTTCAACACTTCATATCAGACCTCCGTGTGTATGTTGACTGCAGTGAGCAACACAGGAGATGGGCTATCTTAAAAGCACTAAAGATTATATCACCTTTCACAATAAACTATGGTCTACTGTATCGATCTATATGCGTCCATATCTGTAAATCTAAAATAGACTCTACATCAATATAGTTTTGTAGCAAATTAAGGCAGATGGTATTAGAAGATTGTGTTTCAAGTACATTTTAGAATTTATTGTTAAATGTGGCTGCAAAGTAGTGCATTGACCCAATGAAAAGTTTGATATTTTCTCAACATATAACTGCTTACTATACTACTTACACCAACGCGTGTGAACAATAACTGGACAGGATAACAACAATAACAATCTCATTAATCTCACTCATCACACACTGAATTCGACAGTAGCCTGTAACTAGCAATCACCTATACACCAGGTATTTTTATGAGCCACAAGGTGTCACCAAAAGGAAGGTTTACTGCTGATAAGGTATGTCAAGTGTCCTTTAAAAGCTTCTAAAATAGATACAACATGCCATTTAAAGGAGCATGTCCTACAGCCAAGATACAGATGTCACACAAAGTGGAAGCTAGAGGGAGATAGTGGGACTTCCTTCAAATACTTGCTTACTTACTTGAGAACACTGAGGTAGAGCATAAATAGACATGAGTCTCAGATCAGAGGTTATGTGACTGTCAGCCTTTTCTAATTTTGTAATTTAATTGTAAAATATTTTCCTTGTCTCATAATGTCCTAATGCTTCATTTTCCAGATATTGATTCTAAAAACTCAAGCTTTCACTCGGAGCGAGGAGAGGAAATGACACCAGAAATAACACATACAAACAGTCTGTTGCTGTGTACAGAACTTCATCCTAAAACTCAGGCTGAAGTTGCTGTTTGAAAGCTGGAGTCTTGCTACTGACATTCTCCTTGAGCAGCACAACAAGACGCCAGGATGGATCTGTCACTCCTTTGCAAAGATGACCAAATTCAGTCATCACCAGCTCTCATGGACAGTCAAACTGGGGACTTAGATCTTAGCCCTAGAGAAAATAAGCTATCTGCATACAAGACAGGAACAGAGACTGTGTCAGATCTTTCAGCCCTCACTGATGCATCCACTGAGCCTTTATCAAATGTCTCCAAATCCCTCTCTCAGGAGAAAAGCACTGACTCAGACTGTTTAAAGCCTTCATCATCCAGCTATAATATGCCAGAATGTTTTTCACTTTATTCAGAGTCTGTGCTAAAGAACGATGATTTCAGTGTTCCTGGCTGCTCTGGTTCACCATTACCTCTTTTACCACACCTCTCTCATGACCTAATTCCCCCCACATCTGAGTGCTTCTCAGAGATCTACACCAAACATGAATCTGCCCTCTCTTTTTCTCTCATAAGAGACAATAGTAAACCTCACCCTTGTGGGCCAATGGCATCAATTTCTGAGGGTTTAATGGAGCCATCTATCACTAAGCTTCTCTCCAACCACAGCTTCAGTTCTGAACACAGCCAAGCCATCTTACTAATACAGCCATTATCACCTCAGTCAGACAGCTCAAAGAGTGATACAGCTACAGCACCTGTGTCAGACCTTTATATCTTTGAAAGTGACACTCAAGACTTTATCTTGAACCCCAATGTAGCATCCCAGGAGATTAAATGTCCTGAATACCAACAATTATCACAAACAGTGGAGAAAGACAAAGGTGGTGACTTTGATACACGTGTCCTAATGTGTGACTCAACAGACGTGGTGACACGATATCATCACAGCTCTACTCAAGAACAAACCATGATGGACGGTGGATCAGACGACATTCAACACACAGGTCTAAGACCACCTGCTGTGGATGCCTGTAAGGTGGACTTGATGTTAGTAAATGATGCAACACAAGGAAAAGCAGAGGGGAATGGTTTAAGCCCTCAACCATGGCGAAGCGGCAGTCCTACTGAGATGTGGCAGGATGCATGCCAGTATCTGGCAGGGGATGATGTAAAAGATCGGGATGTTCTGGACAAGACAGGTCATTCTGTGATTCAAGGAGGACTGTCAACCACGACTGACTTATCTTTTCTCCCAGGAGAGACACAAGTGTCAGTTTACAACCATGAAGTTAGCGATTGGATTGGCTGGTCCGGTGATGAGCGCAGAAGGCCACCATTTGAAAGGTGGTCATCAGTGGACAGCTGGGCAAGTGCACTCTCAGACTGGACTGGGATCATCACAGCTCCACCAGAGGACATCACAGCTGCCTTCACAGAGATAGGAGCAGAGATAGATGCTCTCACACGGAAACTAGCAGAGGTAAATGCTCCTGTAGATCCAGAGATCTCTAAGGAAGTACACAGTCAAGAGACAACAGCGAAGGCACAATTGCAGTCAACCATGGTTGTCCAGGATCACCCTCTAGAGGCACAAAACACATCAGATAGCTCTGTCCTCACTGAGCAGAGCTGTCTCTCCTTGTGCTTCGAAGCTGCAGCGCCTGAGTGCCAAGGCAGAGAGGGCTCCAAGAGTGTTGGACCCTCGTGTGATATAACACTCACCACCGAAGGACAAAAAGAGTCAGAGAATACACAGAGCAGCCAGACAGAGTCCTGTCTGTGCCCCACTCACCAGCAGTCGCCCATGGGTTCATCTGATACTATGGAGGCCTCATCTGAAGGATATGGTGTAGATTTGACTGCTGTTACACTGAACCCTGGATCTACATCTTTGGATAATCTTCACATTTCTCACTTTGATGGATATGTTGAGTCCCTGGACACAGACATTTTTGTCATCAACGAAGAAGATCCAATCATTCTGAATATTATAGAGGATACAGATTTGGAGGGGCAAAATTCACCTGTAGCATCACTAAATGAAAAGGTAAGACTACCTAGAGACTTATAATCCTGTACAGTGTAGAAAAGTGTGCAGCCCGAATGATCTCAAACACAGCAGTTTGATCACAGTCACAGAGACACAGCTGGAAACACCCAGGTTTCACAGTAGAGAGAATAATAGCAATCACCTTCACATCAGTCGTGCTGGCAAACAGACATACATATCAGTCATGTGTTTTGAAAGCCAGAACATTAAGAGACATTCCTGCTCCTGCCCTTGTCGGTGTTGTCATACCTACAGCATTGATAGGCAGTCAGGAGGTACAGTACGTAGAATACTCCTGAGAGTGAAATTATTGGATAAGTCCTTTGGCTCCCATCTCAAAGTCTAACAGCTGTGTGTGCTGAAGGAAACAAGAGTGCCTGGGAGGAAAACTTTGGATGGACAGAAATGGCATCTAATAATAGCTGAGAGTTCAATGATAATAGCATGCAGCCGTGGCGTGTCAGAGTGGAGGGGTGAGAGGAGAGCACAGCTGAGGACAGAAACATGACCCTCCCTTGCTCGCTCTCTCTTTTTGTACACACCCTTTAACACACCCATTCCCACCACATCTCCTTTAAAAACCCATGGTCAGGACACAGACGACTCCATAGGCCTAGGAGATTTCTTGTGATTGGAAGTGTGCAAGTCATAGCTTAAGCTACTATCTGTAACAGCAACACTGTAGATTTCAGTTGCATGTACGACACATGGTCTGTGGGGTTTCGGGATTTTTTAAACGTTTGCTTTATGGTTCTACAAAAAGGTATGTGAAAATTTAAATAGTTCTAAATCTGGATGCTACATATTTTATATGTCTTTCACCGTATTATTACAACTACTTCAATTAATACAGATGGAGGCCACAGCATCACTGAAGTGTTTTATGTTGTCTTTTAGAAGGTCATTATTAAATTTGGAATTGAAAATGAAATGTCCATTTTTATTAACAGCCCTACAGAGATGGATTTTGTGAAGTGACAGACGGACACAGAATCCCCCAGCGGGCATTTGTGAGTGAGCAGGAAACTCAAAGGAGCTGTGGTCCAGCTGACGTTGATGTTGGAGGAACCAAATCTTCACCAGGTCTTCTTTTACTCACCGCAGACACTCTGACAAACACACATGAGCCAGGTGTGGACAGTCAACCAGCCCTGCATATTAATGTGTCAACTGACACCTTACCAGACCTTGATGGAGCATGTCAGGTGGAGCCACAAAGAGAGAGTCCTCAGTTTATTACACCCATAGCTCCTCTGAGTGTCGCCCCCTCTCCCGTCTGTCAGACAAGCAGCAGTTTGGAGGGAGATCAAACTTGTGCCTTGAGGTCTCTCAGTGACAACAGTGAACTCAGTTGTGATCACGTACAACCCTGTGTTCTGTGGCCAACTTCGGGTGGAATTACTGACAAAGAATCTTTGGAAGGTGATGAGGAGCTTTTTTATAAAGAGAAAAATACAATTGAGTCTTCACTAGAGGGACAAAGCAAACACGTTGGAGATGCTTCTGTATGTTTCCTTACCAAGAGAAAAACAATAAGTGAGGAGATTAATGACCTCAGTAGAGTCCTATCAAACTTGGCAGTTTTCCCTGCAGATCATTTAATCATTGCAGAGGAGAAGCATGTTGCATTCATCACTTTAGAATTAAATGATCCATTTCTCTCCAGGGCTGCTAAACCTACTACCGCTGATCGTCAATCTGAGAAGCCTGAGCTGAATCAGGAAACAGATGAAAAGATGCCTCACAAAACACGGTCCAAAAAGGACAAGGCAGGAGGCCATCACCATGGTGTACAGGTTTCCAAGAAGCAGGAGTCTCCACATGTTTCAGCCCAGCAGACCTGCAACAAGCAAGAAACTCATTCTCATACTGGAGAAAATCATACAAGTGACAACACTTCAGCTGGGCTTGAAGACAGGGAGACTAAATTAGTGATTAAGAATGAGGTGGCAACTGAGAAGGCTCCAAGCAAACCAAGTGCCAAAAAGAAAAAGAAACATGGTCAGAATGCAACAGCAGTAAGGAGTGTGCCACTGGCTGAGGAGGAGAGTGGAGCAAAACCAAACAGTGCAAAAGGAAGGATTGATATGTTTGAAGCAAAGCTGGGAGCTAAAGCTGGGAAAGCTGAAAAGGACAACAATCAGTCAGATGTTACTAAGGAGAAGTCCCAGCAACCTGAGGAAAAGACTTTCCATGTACAACAACCTCCAGATCATACAGATCATAAAGACAGTCAGCCCAAAAAATGCACCAAACCTCCAAACGACGACGCTATTAAAAGGCGACGTCTGTCAGGTGATAAGTTTGGAAAGATTGTCAGTGTTCTGGAGTCTAAATTCCCCAAGACAGATGTTTCTATAAAAGCAAAGGGAGAAGAGCCTAAGTCAGAGTCTGGAGCAACTCGCAAGAAGGCCTACAGTGAAGTGGTCAAACAGAAAGTCCCGCCCAAGGAAGGTAAGGTATATGTATTAAACTGTTTTTGTGCAATGACACACTACTCTGTTAACTGCATACTGCATGTAAAGCTATATTTTTCTCCTCATATTAAAAGTTTATGATAACTTTTGCAGACATTAAGGTGGTGCAACCTATCCAGGCAGTGTCAGTGAGTGGAGACCCCCAGAGTCTGTGTCTGTGGTGTCAGTTTGGGGCTGTCCTCTCTAACTACAAGGTCACCTGGAGCAGAGAGGGCACTGTCCTGTCTGAAATCAAGAGAAGGTATTTAGCAGTATTTCTTTTAATTTGACATTATTTTTACAATATACATTGTACATATACATGTTTCCTACTGCTACATGCAAACAAATGTAATTTGAGCATGTTTTTAAATTGTGTACAAAAGTAGTGTTTTATTATTGTCATTATTTTGTAATTAAGTGGGTTTTTCATTTATTTCAACCAATTAATGTTAGCTATTTCATCTATCTCTAATGTGTTTAGTTATATATTTTTACCAACTACTGGTTACTTTTGAAAAGCATTGTCTTTATCTATTTCAACTATTAACCCATTTTAGATAAATAAGAAAAAACTAAATTATATTACTTTTGGTTAGCATACTTATGCCAAATGTCTCCACATCTCTGTTTGCTTGCTATTTAGCTTTCATACACTCAGTTTGTGTTTAGGTATTACAGCTCCCAGATTTTTACACAAACTTCCTAGCAAGTGCAACTACATGCTGGTGCACAAATGTTTTGGGACCACAATCACTAAAAGTTTGTGTTAGACATAATTAAAAGTAGGAAGAATGTAGAAATGGTTATATACAGTTGTTGGCTGCATGGATAGTGTGGTGCAGTGAGGTTTTACAGTTTACTTCCTTTGAATCTATATTTTTTTGTACAGCTGTCCAAAACCTGTACATGTGCTAAGTCTATCTAGTACTTCGGTTGCATAATACTCTAGACAACATATTGTTTGTGAAGAAAAGAAACAGAAACAGCATATTTTTTGGTATATCAAGGATCCCTAATTGTGATAACGTATTATAATAGTGACTGAGTCAACATTATGTTTAGAACTAATGGCAGAAGGTGGTTGTATCTATGATTTATGTAATCTGTATTTGTGCATTTTGTGACGCTGTTCCTCTTTCTGAAGTGCAGGGGACGAGAGCAGAGTGTCTCTCACTGTCTCCAATGCTTCTCACAAAGATCTGGGCAAGTACCAGTGTTGGCTTAGCAGCATGCATGGATCAGTCACCCTGTACTACCTGCTAACATATGAAGGTATTAAACATTACTGATATAAAAATAAGACATGTATAACAGAACACAGACATAAATAAAAGTATTTTCTACCTCTACTTTTCAGTGCTCAGTGAGATTGTCATCCCTCCATCTCCCAAGACCGTCTCATGTAAGCATTGATCTCAGAAAGAGTTACTTCATTATAAAGAGGACCTTTTAAAGTCTGGTTCAGTTTCTATTTTGTATTTATGACCGATAATAGATGACAGGTCTGTCTTTGTGTTTATCAGCTGCTCTTGTACAGGTGGGGAGTGAAGAGGAGGATGTCCATTGTTCCAGGTTGATGTTCAAAGAGGATTTCTTATCTGACCAATACTTTGGAGAGAACCGTCCTGCCAGCATCATCACTGAGAAGGTACACTTTGGGGAAGGGATGCATCGGCGGGCTTTCCGGACCAAGCTGCAGGCTGGTCAGATAGCCCTGTTAGTGCCAGGTCACTCCTGTGTGCTCAAAGTACACAACTCTATCAGCTACGGGACCAAGAACAATGATGAACTCGTTCAGAAGAACTTTTCCTTGGCTGTAGAGGTAAGAACATCAGAAAATTCTGCTGTTAGTCTCAATGGTCCAACATTTGAGAAACATTATGTTTCTCAAAGCTTTAATGAGGCATCTCCTACTACTAAAGATCAAGTAGCCTACAAATGTATCATTCATTATTATCAAGTGCACAGATTCTTAAATACAAGTGTTCTGTAATTTACCCTCTCTCTGTAGGAGTGTCAAGTACAGAGTACAGCAAGAGAGTACATCAAGGAGTACACAGCTGCCGCTCAGTCCATTGAAGCTTTTGGAGAAGTCCCAGAGTGAGTGACATGTTTTTTAAGATGTAAAAAAATGCTCAAAATACAGTAATTCTTTGCAGCCCATCCATGAGCTTTAGCTGACACTATTTTTGTTTCATGCTTCCACCAGTATCATTCCCATCTTCCTGGTTCACCGTCCATCCAGTGACATCCCTTATGCCACACTGGAGGAGGAGCTGATTGGTGACTTTGTCAAGTATTCGGTCAAAGACGGCAAAGAGATCAACCTGATGAGACGTGATTCTGAGGCAGGACAGAAGTGTTGTGCTTTTCAGCACTGGGTGTACCAAAAGACTGAGGGCAACCTACTGGTTACTGACATGCAAGGTTAATTTTGAAATGCATGCAAATATATAATCTTGAAAAGGTTTTCAAAATAAACAATCACATTGTCGCAGTATAACTGACAAAGTACTAGAATTTAACACAAATTTTCTTATATACAGGAGTGGGAATGAAGCTTACTGACGTGGGAATAGCCACCTGTAAGAAAGGGTGAGTATGTTTTTTTTGTTTGTTGTTTTTTGTTCCTTTACACAATTTTTTATGTGTTAATAATTTATTTCTTTTCAGGTATAAGGGTTTTAAAGGAAACTGTGCCACCTCCTTCATTGACCAGTTTAAAGCCTTGCATCAGTGCAACACCTACTGTGAGATCCTGGGTCTCAAATCACTGCAGCCCAAAGCAAAAAAGCCTGCATCAGCTCCAAAACCCAAATCTCAGCCTTCTGCTGCACCCAAGAAGAAAACATTTGGGCCAACAGTCAAGGGCAAGTCATAACAGGAGGGGAATCTTCGACTTAGTGTTTCATTCCTCATTGAAACTTTAAGATTAAGCAGGTCTGGTTTTGTTGTCTGACTTTGGACCTCATCACGCAGAGTTTGAACCAATGAAGCTGAAGAGGAGAGAAACTAATTTGACAAGACTGTTATAACAGCAGCAGCTGTTGTTTCATCATATAGTGACCTTAGGATGGGTTTATTTTTTATTTCAATGAGGATTTCACCTGAGATGGTGAAAGAGGGAATGGAGGAAACTTGATTTCACAAGTTTGAGGACAACTGCGAGAAATGTAAAAACACTTGAAAATGGTGAGTTTGTCTACAGAGATGAACTGTGATGTCTTAGATTGCTTGATTAATGAGGTATGATGAGTTTTCTTTACAGATCAATGATATTTCCTTGTTTTTTTTTTACTTTTCTGATGTTTTCAAACTATTAGTTCATTAAATTAATGAACTTGTTAATTAATTGATTATTGAAAATGTCCACGAATTAGGTTGGATGAGAGAAGCACACACAAAGGAGAATGTTATGTTATATCATTATACACAGTATGAATGGGTGATTTCTCTGTGTTCAGTTGTGAGGTGACAATGAACGTACAGTATATTCACTTCATTAATATTTTGCTAGCAGAATGTTTATTTAGTAAGGCTGTTGATTCAGGCTGAGCAGGATGAGGATATTACTATTCTTCAAACATGACTATTCTATACATAAAGCTCGTGTTAATTATGTCTTTGAATATATTTACAGAAGAGATTTATTGCTTTATCTGGGACACACTTTATGTTAAGTTGACTTCAAATTTCTGACAATTTGAAGGATCTGTACTGCACTGGTCTAGTCCAAACTAAGCGAAACAAACAATAATCACATCATACTTACCTTATCTACATACAGTATATACACAGAGTAGTGATTTCAAGATTCATGCCAGATATTCCACTTGGCTCAAATTGTCCCTATACTAAAAGTCCTGCCCTCACTGTTGTTTTGTAAATCTCTGACCTAAATTACTAAAATATCTCTTACGTTGGGGCTATGACCAGTGTGTATACAAACTGATGTTATTAAAGAGATTTGATGCTTTCTGATTTCTTCGTCATTTCACCTTTTCTATAATGGGACTCTGACCTGTAAGTATGACTATAGAGAAAAGTGCCCGCATATCTGTTTGCATGGGGCCAACGGTAATTATAAAATGTGAGTATTGTGTTTAATTATTAAGATAAGATAAATGCAACTAGCAACAAACAAAAAAATTAAACTTTTTATTCACATAATTTCTCTGGATGAACTAAAATGTACAATCATAAAATGCAGTTTTACAACAAATGGGGTGATTTGTTTAGATTTTAAAGAGGTGGAAGCAACATACGCCGTCAAAAGCAAAACGATGTATTAACACACTTCATGGCTATTTTCATCTACCCCTCCTGCATGCTGTAATATGTTCCACATTACAGCCAAGATCAAAACGAGAACACAATGTATAAAGAAATGTTTTCCAGTGTGCAAAAAGATAACATTCAAATGGTTATACAGAAGCCACAAGACAAACTAATGACACAGAAAACAGGGAAACCAGGAAATGGAGTGATACATTGAGGTCCTTTTCACACTGTAGCTATTTAGTGTGATAATGGCGTTTGATACACAGGACACAAACACCATTGTCACACTCCACAGCTCTGGAGGACAACGCATGCCGGAAAACGTGGACTACAAACTGGTTCCTGGACGTCCTGGAGAAATAAGGAAAAAAAGTAGATTGGTGAAATCTGGAATTGGAAAATAGAAATGAAGTAGGTGTGGGATGATTTCTGGTGGGAATGTGAAAAACTCAAACTTTTTGAGCAGCCCTTTTGATGTGGACTTTTTACAGTTATAATCTGAAATAAAACAATAATAAATGCATAGAAACCTGTTAAAAAATAATGGAGGGCTTTCTCAGTGGGTGCAAAGTCCAGTCCAGTCTTTTTTTAACTGATTGTGGGGATGACTGCAGCTGTGTGCGTGTGTATAAGAGACCGACACAGTATACAAAACACTTTTTTCTATGTTAAAATCTATTTTCACTAAAAAGTTTCATTTTTCAAAAGTAGTTATGACTCAAAAACATCTTTATCGCTTCTCCTTTAAATCATATAACGATTCCGTTTCTGAGCCTTTTCCTAACAGCTACATTTGTTGAAATACATAAATGATGACGGCTTCACTAAATACTCAGCACTGTTACAAACATTACTGATTGATTCAGATCTACTGCAGCACAACAACTCACCTCAAGAGTTTTAGCTGGATCCCTTTTTCTTGATTAATTCATCCATACCCTGCAGTCAGTTTCCTGCTTCTCCAAACTTCTGTCGTTCTTCCGGTCATTCCCTCTCACACCCGCATGTCATTGTCTCCGAATCTTTCTGCGTCAAACAGTTCAAGTCCAGAAGTGCATCCGCAGCTACAGGTTGATGAGATGATCCGTGGTGCATTTGGGTTTGGTGCTCTCTTGTTCAAGTCTTTATGTAGACAGAGCAAGGTTTGGACAAATAGCCAGTTCCACATTAGTGATAAGCTACAGGGGAAGTATTGATCGACCCTGACCAGAGGTATAGGGTAAGGGGTGGAGGAGGGGAGGACCAAAAAACTGGTGAAGCAACAGGGACCTAATACCAAGGTTTGAAAATCACCATAAGCTGTGATTCATGACAGAATAAATGTATATATGGAGTTGAGAGAACACAAAGTGAAAAATACTGGTAAAGACAAAAAGTGATATCAAGAGAAAAACTTCACTCCACTGACAAAATCAAATAACCAAAGTACCACACTCTATTTAAAATACTTCACACAGAGAATGTTCAAGTTCTCTGTAGTTAGTTTAGTAGTTAGTAGTATTGTGTTACCTAAAGGCAGAATTAAGAAATAAAATCTCCTTTAACTATAGAAATCTGTTTGTGAAAGTTTTAACTATCTGGAGCCATAAATCAGCAGAATCCAGGAGTCAAACCAAATCCAGGAGATATAATAAAATATGAATATCTCACTTTTTTTGTCAGCAAATGACAAGTTTTAACAGCAGTTCTGTAAAAATAAAATAATAAAAATGACTAAAATAGACAAACAAAATGTGAAATGGCTGAAATCATTAGCTAATACAAATAATGAATAAGTAGCTCAAATGTTTATCTAAACGTAATGCCTAAATAGTTGAAACAACCTATCTACTACCCAGACAACCCAAGCTGAACTGCAACAGTTTGATACACTCTATATTAACCGTGTAATCCCAATGTTAAAATCAATTAAAATGAACAAACTCGGGACAAACCAAACTGGGTGGTGTTAACATGTCAACATGGGTAGTGACCTGGGTTCATCTGTAAGAGCTGTTGGGTTCATCCAGCAGAAAAAGGTTGGGACACACTGTCCTAAGAGATCAGCATAACAAACTACTGCATTTTACTGTATGTATGAGTAAAAGGTTTCAAGCACTGACTTATGCTTTAATTGTTCTTTCATAATCTGATATAACACAAAATATATACATCATGTTTAGCTTCTGGGGTGGGCAGAGGTCAGAGTGGACCCTGTGACCGGTTTGTGCCTACACAGCCCCACACCGAGCAAGCTGAGCACTGTGTGTTCTGACACATGTCGATCATGGCCTGCATTAAATTTTCCAAATGCTGACTGTTGTCCACCACAGCACTAAACGTAAACTTAACTTAATTTTAATCATTGTTACATTTTGAAATAATCAGCACTTTATCAGCACTTCCAATAAAATAGGTGGATTGCTGTTTTATACTTTAGTTCTTTCTCTACAAGTAACATTACCAGTGAAGGCACCAAACCTCAGATACTGCAGCTGTAAAGTTAAAACACCTAAAACACAGTAAACTAAAATAAGCCACAATTAACACAGATCTAACAGATGCTCAATGTACTGAAACATTTTGTCAGAGATCGAAAGTGAGAAATTTCATTTCCAGCATGTTATGTTGCTAAACCAGATAATGTCATTAAAATAAGGAGATGTGCTCTCGGGCCCCCAAAAAAACTTTGCAAACATATTGATTTAGCGATGTGTACACTTTGTAGTAAGCGCTGAAAATTATGAGCATTTGATAAGTGTTTTGTATTGTGTGTTAGTTTTCTGTTAAATGTATTCTTAAAAATTGGGACTAGAAGTAGGAGAACTTGCCATTCTGCTCTTTTATATACAGTGCGTATTAAACTCATAGAAATTCTGTTTTAATAAACAGGTTTACCCAGATCACACCTAACAGAGGTATAACACCAGAGCTGAAATATCATTTATTGTTAATAAAATACTGTCATTTCCTTTAAATGCAGCTTATTGCTAAACTTCAACATCGGGGTTGCATTAAGGTCAGAGCTGTGACGTAACATAGAAACAGAGGTCTGTGAAGGACTGACTGACACACAAGTCCACACAACAGGTCAAACTGTGAGGCCTCACCTCTACCAGAATGACATAGGCTTTTAAAGGAAACATGTCTTGCTATGATTCATTCTATTAACAGTTGTGTTGATATTTAAGTCCACTTACATGGAGAAGATCGCCACAGATTTGATCTCATTTGACTGTTTTCCGAGGTGGGATGTTTTAGAAGGTGGGTCTAGAGAAGAGTTGGCTCTCGGTTTGTTTGTGACCAGATCGAGGTTTGGAGGGCTTGATAAAATGTCCCTGGACTAGCAGGGTGGCTTTTATTTGCTTGTCCTTGGAGCTGATAACTCCTAGACTGCCTGTGTGAATGAACTGAGGTCCCTTCACCACGCCACGTACTCACACGCACTCATAACCACACAAGAGAGTGACATAAAGAGTTGTAAATCTCATTCATTTAATTTCCAATGTCTGCATGCTCTGAAAAGTTATTTTGTCAACATGTTTGAATGTGATGGAAATGTGCTGAGGTTGGCTCGATTTAAAGATTTCATGTATAATGTGGATGAATAACAAATCTCCCACAACAGCAGCAGCAGCATCTGTCCTCGTGGGAATACAATCTGTTCTGAAAACCTTGCTCCTAACTCTTCTGAAAGGAAAATTTTGGCACAAGTAAAAATGTTAAGATTCTGTCCAACTGTAGCTATACACTGTCTACACATAAAGGGACATTTCTGCATTTCTGTAGGTCCAGAATGAATTAAAATACATATGCACAGATCAAGTACACAAATATTATTTCAGATCGTTCTGAATGAACCTGCATAAATATATGTATATAAGTCTCTGTCACCACACTATTTGGAAGAGGCAAAAGTAACAATATCATCACATAAAGCCATTCCACTACAATTTTAAAGGTTAATTAATCATTTGCAATTATGGTAGCACATCTGAAAATGTGTGTTTTCGTAAAACACGACATACCTAAAAAATCTTAACTTTTGAATAATAGCATACGTATAGTTTCATTAGTAAAGCACATATTTGTATAATGACCTCATCTTATTTTGTGGAACTGTCATCTTGCAAAAAATCCCTTGAGTATAATAAATATCTCTGAATCTGGTGTATTTTTCCTTTTCGCAGATGTTTGTAGTTAGTATTTGTTTTTAAAATTAATATTTTCCACTAAAATGTAAAAAATACAGTACACTCAAAGTACACTGAAACCTGTATTTAAAAACAAAAATTAGGCTGAAGATTTTCACAACTCAAGTATCTCTTTCAGAAGATTTCATCTAAAAAAAAACTGGCAGAGAGACTTCACTGACATGTTATTTCTACTTCTAGTATGAGGCAAAGAAATTTCAGTCTCATTTAACTCAAATGACACAGTCTGAGAAGTTTCATTTTTATTTGACTGAAGTTAAACCACAAATAGTTGCAGAAAGTGGTAGACTCTTAACAAAAGTGATATTTCCTGTCATTCATTAAAAAAGAAAACCCTCTAAAAAAAATTTACTGAGTCAGTTGGAGTGTTGGGTTTGCAGGAGGAAGGAACACGAGGGAGGAAAAGGTAGAGAAAAGGGACAAAAGAAGAGATAAAATAGAGAACATTAAAGGATACAAAGTCTCTGCTTCACCTTTGTCAACTTTTTATACCTTAGCAGCAGCCCAGATTTACAGACTATTTATATTGCACCAGGTAAGTGCTCTGAATGAAAAAAAAAACAAAACAGAATCACATTCAAGTTAATGACAAAAAACATACAATAGGCGACATGACCTCATAGTGATCTATAAAGTGCCCTTTAGATTAAAAGGTGTTAGAAAAAGGGGAGAGAAACAAAAACATAAAAAACAAAAAAACATTTTCTTTGTAGGAAACGTGCTGCTTTATATTCGGTGCCAATCACAGCTTCACACACACACACACACACACACACACACACACACACACACACACACACACACACACACACACACACACAC
>JAUYWH010000004.1:6385608-6476942 GCA_034779795.1 Ctenopoma multispine
CACACACACACACACACACACACACACACACACACACACACACACACACACACACACACACACACACACACAGCTTCATTTTAGTCATGTTGATCAGTAATACTTCTGTTAAATGTAATACATACACATATTTATATATCATGAAGGAACTTAAATTGTTTTTAGAACAATTTACAGCATTATGAACAGCAACAGGCATGAGATATTAATATAATTATGACGTCTCAGAGAAACTAACCCCCGTTTTAGTCTTCCCCACCCGACTTCGAGACCAATTACACGTCCAAATTACTATGTAGTCAAAGCAAACACCACATACAGTATCATGCTGCTTTCATAGCACTACAATAAAACCATTTTATTCAACACATTTGCTATCACCATAACAAATGATATGGATTAATCATTTCCCGGACTAGCCAGATTTACATTTCACACACCGTGTCATATAGAATTGTCAAAATAGTAAACAACATTGCTCATAAGTATAAACATGTTGAGAGTTTTTTTTTTCCTGCAAGAATTAATTTTAAAAACAAAAACCTATTTTATGATGACAAAATTATTTAAAACAAAATCATATTTAGGAATTATTTCACCCCCCATTATTGAATCCTTACCAGTGGTTTAAAAAAATTATTCTACAAAAAGGCTGCAGCGCGTTTTCTGATTACACAACATAGACAAGGCTCTACGGAGGGGTGTGGCCGATTTCCTGAAATGTGATTGGCTAGCATTCCTAAGGTAATCTGGTGTTGGTCTAAGGATTTGAGAGAGTTGTGATCATAGTGCCATTGCAGTTTCTTAGAGAAATAGTGCATGTAGGAGCCAGACTAAGGCCATGCTAAGACCCTTCCATTGAAGAGTGCTTGAATACTGTGCTATAGTGTAAGTAAAGGAGCTATTGAAATGCATTAGTGTTTTCCAGCACTGTAGATTTTCACAGGACGAGGGTAAAGGGGAAAGAGACAGCAGATCGGGGCCAGCTCTTGTCATTCACCGCTCATGCCTGTAGATAATATATTTCAGCATTCAACACACCCTTTCTTTCCCCAGCACCTTTAAAGGAGTGACCTACTCACACTGATAAGATAGAAAGACGTAGGCATATTGGCTCGACAAGTCACTGTACAGTCTCAAACCACCGTGCTGTTTGGTGGCTCACAGTCAGGCATTACAGTACAACATGCTTGCACAGAACTGCTACAGCAGCTGGTTTGACATCCCTGTGGCTTTTTCTTTTGTGTTGGTTTTTTTTTTTTTCCATTAGCGTTGGTTGGATGCAGTCGGACACTGCTGTTTTAGTCGACCCCCTCGAAGCCCTGTGCGTTCTCCACAGCCATGAGGAGTTTCTCTCTCAGGTCTTCAAATGATTCATAGGTGGGCAGATCCAAGCGGTTAAAACTATGATAAAACATTGGTTGTCAGATTTTTATAAGGTAACATGGTATTCTGTTTCGCAGTTAGGGAAAAAAACAACTTCAAAGATTTTTATGTATTCAGCTCTATGCATGTTAATGTCCTACTAATGGTCTGTTCACACTGAAATAACATCTGGTGGCTGGACTACCATTCATATGTTATAAGTAACATTTTTAATTTGTCTGATTCTTAGGTTACTTAGTTTTTATTGCTACAGTAAGTTCCAGATGTTAGCATGCTAACATCATAAACTAAGATGGTGATTATGGACAACATTACAGCTGCTTAGCATGAGCATATTGGCATTGTCACTGGGATCACGTTACCCTGCTGATGGTAGGATTTAGCTCAAAGCACAGCTGTGACTATTACAGCCTCAAAGCTGCTAGCATGGCCATAAACTCCTGTTGTCATCTTTACTGGGTGTGTGTGTATGTGTAGTAGTAGTAATAGTGACATACCATGTGTGAGCTCTTGGCAACTTATCTGGTGTTCCCCACTGCTCAATCGTGAACAGCTGAGGCCCATTAGAACCTGGCACAAAAGGAGAAATTATTATGATGACAATATCGAGATGATGTAATTCAGTCCTTGGAAAAGTAACAGTGTTGACTGAACCTTTCTGAAAAAAGAATTTTTGTGCCACTGTAAAAAGGCCCTGCTGTTGAAAGATATGATATATGGTGTTAAATAACTAGTACTTTTATACAAAGGAAATAAAGTTAAACTGAAATTATCTGGTGAGGTCACATACCATAAAGTTCAGCAAAGCCGTTCATTGGCACTCTTGATGTTCCTGTAACAAACTGAAGGAGTCGAATCCTCTTTTCAGCATCCATCAACAGGACAACCTGCAAAGAGAGGAAAGAAAAAATAATTTACTCATTACAAATCAATTCATTGAATACATATTTATACTTTCTCTCCCTGTTGAAGTTTTTTGGGAGTTTTACTGATTTGAGGTTCTAAGGACAGTGTGCGTCATTGTACAGGCAGTAAAGCAAATTGATTGTGATCCAATGACTGATTGGATGTGATGATTGCTTGGGTTAATGAAGCATATTGTTATCCTATTAATTTTACTCTATTAAATTTGTGTGATCTCTTTTGAAAAATAGATCTATAAAGCTTAACTGAAGAGTTTACAAAACGCATTTTGCAAATATCAATCACCACTCTGATAAGTCATTTACAATGAATGACTTCTCAACTACATCACAAAAAAGTATATTGAAATGATTTATAGTTATAGTGCTTTTGCAAGACAGTTTTGCAATCTATTCTGTGTGATGTTTGCCGTCTGTGTGTGTGTCTGTCTCTGTGTTAAAGCTGAAGTCAAGACAAATGAGATAACAAGGGCAGGTACTACTTTAGGCTCTTTCATCAGTGCAAACAAGCCTGTTCTCCCAAACAGACTTTGATCTTCAAAAGTGAAGCCAGACAAACCTTCACAGGCCAGATGAAGAGAAAGGCAACTGACTTTTGAAATGAAAGGTTCAGCTCCTAGGACTTTAATGTACCTGACAATTTACACAGTACATGCTTGCCAAAATCTGTTGTGTGGACAAACCTTCCAGAACCACTGAATGACAGGATGGTTGGGACAGTAGCCGTTCTTGTAAACAGTGTGTTGTCTCCAGTCGTTTACATCGACGTCACCCAAACCACACATGAGCAGCTACAAACATAAGAGTGGAGGGAGAAGAGAAATAAAGAATTACTGTTTCTACTTTTCATTTCAGACATTTTGTCTGAGATTTAAAAAGAAGACATAAAAAATGACAAAGAGGGAAATAAATTAATAGAAATTATTAGTCTTTAAAACATATATTTTGTCCATTGCCTAAATGATTAACTATTTATTTCTGCTCTACTAGTAAGGTTTCCATACCTCCAACTCGTTTTCATCAAAGATCTTGATCAGGTCTATAAGAATGAGCTCAGTGAAGCCCTGTAAATTAAACAAACAAAAATAAATCTTAACATCATTCTCAGGAAACCACAATTCAATTAACTTCCAATAGTGGGGCTAAAGTGGATTCTTATGTTAAGTGCCTCGATTGCACCCAAAGAAATTGTGATCACACTGCCCTCCTGTGGTGAGAGTATTATTGTACATAAATACCTCCAAGAAGGCGTTCATTTGTTTCTGGACCCGATTGACAAACCTCCACTGGATGACCAAGCTGTTGAGGAGAAGCTTATTAACATGTAGTTTTAAATAATTAATAGCTTGATGTTTTGTGATAAAAATATACATTTAAACATAACATTTCTTACTCTATGTATTCCTTTTTGTTCTCATTGGTCACGACCATGTCTGAGCCGCTGGGCTTCAGGTCAACCTGGTATGTCTGATAGAAAGCACAAAGAAAATTGTGACAGCCCTCAACTTTAATGTCTCTCCTGCTATCTTGTTATCCTGCAGGTAGAGGTAGGCGGAGTCAACGAATCTGATATAATTCACCTGGACAAACTAGGCCTAGGTCAATTAAGTAGGCTCCCTCATTCTGTGTTTTTCTAAATCCAGCTACCCTCTAGTTTTCTTTTCTTCTTCTTGGTTTTGCTTTCACAACCCGATCTACGCCCACCATTTCACTGACCACTGACTTTCAGAATTTATACTTTTTATATTTACTGAGTTAGGTTAATTTTATTCTGGTGTAAAACAGACTTAATTTTACTTTAAGTCTTGTGTGGCCTCCCTCTTTGTCTAGCTCATCCTGACAAAATAAAGACAATCAATTGAATTATGATCCATTAAAATGTCCATGTTAATTTTAATTCAATAGGTAACATGGACATTTTAATGGATCGTGATTCAAGACATTTTAATGGATTTGGGCTTGCACACCTGTCCAAAGTTGTCCTCATCAATACAAAACCTCAGGTCCAGCTCAGTAGGATCATTTTCCAAAATCCACTTCAGAGAGTTGTAGTATTCACTGTCCTGCAGGGCAAATAAAAGTTAGATACCAGGAAAATTAAGTAATTACTTGATTTTATTTGTCCCATTAAAAGATGCTTTGTAAGTCAAGGAAATTAAAAGCATGTTCTCTAAATACATACTTCAGTCTATTTTGCAGTGCCAGACTCATTTTCCAACAATTGCAATTTTTTAATGATTAATAACGTAATAATTTAGTAGCAACATGATCTTACCACAGACTCCATGTCTTTAAGAGAGATTTGTTTTCCCAGCATCATCTTATAGAAGGGCCTGATGAAAAAACCTGAAAAAGTAGAAAATGTTGTGCCGTGCTTACAATATATGCCAAAACCTGAAAATACACTAGCCTAATAACTAAAGTTGTTATTTTCTTTCAGATCAACCAGCTTACCATCCAGTAGCTTTCCATGAAACACGGCCATTCCTGCCACACGTCCGATGAATTTGAAATAGGAGAGGTGATCCTCATTGCAAAGGCCAGAGTTGGGATTGATCTGGAGAGTGTAGTTGTCCCTGAGCAGACACAGTGGAACAAAGTCAAAATGAGTTCAGCTTGTTTTGTCACTTTTCTCACGAGAAAATATTGTTATTTGTGGCTGTTAAATGTGTCATGGGTTTAATTCTCTCTCCTTAGTCAGAAGCAGATTTTCAAATCCAAAGCAACCATATCCAAACAGGCAAAGACTTACGTAGCAGAGTATTCAAACAGGCCGTAGTAGGGATTAAACATCTCCTTAGATAAGAGGAAGAACCACTCTCTGGCCACACCACCATAGTCCAGCCCTTTCTCTGACTCAAACTCGATCCACAGCCGGGCCTTCAAAACATCCGGCCTCTTCAGGGACATGATTCGACGGTACGACTCTTCAAAGATGTTGTTCCTGTGCAGTTTCATCTCAAAACGGTTGGGGATGTCAGCCTGGAATGGTTCAAAGAGTTATATAAAGGATTTTTGCTGGAGTTTTCTGTTATTTGATTTGAGGCTTTAAGGACAAATGAGTCCTGTCTTGTGCAGATTGTAATGGCCTTGAGGCTATTTTGTGATTTGTGATATTGTGCTATATAAATAAAACTTGGAAGTGGAAGTATGAGACATTAGTAAAAAGACAACAAACACATGCAGGTCTCTGAAACAGGGAGTGTAACTACTGCAAAAAAGCTACTACAAGCAAAGTACGTAAGAGTTTAAATACAATATATTTACATTTCATTTCAAACACCTTGTAAATGAATAATTTTCCCACACCTTCACCTTCTCGTTTTATGGAGATAACTGAATGATTGAGTGTTGACTGTAGAATTCAGAAAGCAACAATGCAAAACAAAGTACAAAATAAAGTCATGGTGGTAGTAGTGTTGTTTTTGGCGGCCTGTTTTAATTTTAGTTCTAGTCTAGTCTTTTTTACCAGAAAAAGGGTGCCTGTCAGAGACAAGTCTGAACAAAAAAAGAAGAGTTATGGGTTCTGTGACGGTCAATCCTCCCAGAAAACATAAAACAAGTCACAGGTGTAAAGAACAAAAAACAAATGAAAATTCCGCACAAACTAACCGCAAAACACAATGTACTTAGTTTCCCTAAAATGGATAGAAACCAAAGCTGGTGGCCAAAGGGATATGGTTCAGGGTAACAAAAAAATGCAGACCGGGTTTTACCCACAACCCTATTGAGCCCAGTTCATTCAAGTTTGTTAGGGGTGAAAAATAAGGAAAATTAAAGTCCAGACCAGGTCACACTGCAGTTCCTCTCAGAACAAACAAAAACAAGCTGGTGCAAAAACTACACCACAACTTTACTAATAGTAACGTTATTAAATAAGAGGAAATAACGTCTAGTCTCGTTTTAGTCAACGAAAATGAAGAGACATTTAGCATAGTTTTTATTTTGTAAACCACAATTAGTGTCGTTTTTATTCCTCAACGATATTACATTATATATTTCGTTACAGTTATCATTACATGACCAGCATTTACGTCTCGTCTCATTTTCATTACGTAATAAAGGTTTGTAGCAACACTAGGTGGTAGAATCTATTGAAGCTATTTATGTGCTTATAAAAATAAAATAGACCTGTTTCCTCTTTGAAACAGTGCAAATATTAGCCTGAATACACCAATCCCTCAGTACTGCGTCAACATTTGCCATTTTTGTCTGAGCTTAGTTATTATTGTTATAGTTTACCTAGGATTAGCTTGTAATCATAGAAAACAGAAAGAAAAACATGCAGTTACATGAAACTGGCACTGAACCTATCAAGTGTTAATTAAAAAGACAAGCCAAATGATTGCAATGAACATTTAGCAACTCACACGGTTTCAAGAGAGTCGAAAGTCGAATAACCATGTAATCAAACATAATCAAAACAGAAGTAAAGTGAGAAGTGCAAGGAGATGCCATCAGGTTTTGACCATATTTAGTTTTTCTCTGGAATTATTATGCAAATGCACCTCCGCAGATGTAAGAAATCAAGACAGATCTGCATTTTAAAATAAATTCTTACCGGTTTTTTCAATTTCTTCCTGAAGTAGTCATATTTCTGCTTGAACTCTCTGGAGTATGGAACAGCCTGCACAGATAATAAGCAACACACGTGGGAGTCAAGAAATGGTCAGAAATGTCCTTCTGAGGCTTGTAAATATTTAAATAAGAAAACTAAATGTGTTTTTATTTCTTAGTATAGCGTAAAAAATAGAAACAGAAGGGAGATTGCAATGAAGTAGAACAATATATGAAGTGGTACACAGACTGACAAGAAAGTGTTGGCATGTTAAGTGACAACCACAATGACAAAGTGATTTATCTCTGTTGTGCAAAGGCTGATGATAGTGTGTGACAGATAGAGCTGCAGTGTTAAAAGAAGGAGTTGTTGTTCTCGTGTAGCAACACTGTTTTGGCAGCGGCTGTAAGAGGAAACTACTCACAGGTCCTGTGATAGCTGGACTTTGTAGACGAGGGTCCTCCCACTGCGTGTTCTTTGTATCTGGATGAAACAGACACAAATAACATGTTTTTTTTAGGCATCATCAGGCTCCCCCCTAGGGTTTAGTAAAGTCAAATGCAGACATTATTACTTCATAATGGATTTGTTTTTAATCAACAACAGCAATTAATTTTTTTCAACATCTCAAATGTAGAAGAAATGTTATCCTACAGTCTCCAGTAACACAGAGACAAAGAGGTTAGAAAAATCAATTGTCGTTGTTGCTCCACCTGTGTACATTAATTAAAGTTTCTTTGATTATTGGGGAGAGCATTGGTAGCCTCCTGTCTGCCTCTCCACTGTCAAACTATCAAATAAATGCTATACAAAAAACAGAAAAGAATAAGCTTTTGAGCTTGGTGAATGTTTCTGACAATGAAAAATCTGGCTGACCTGCACCTGCAACATACTATAAAAGGTGACCAGGATGACACAAGGAGAAAAGCAGATAAGGATCATACATATGACCAAACACAGAGAAGACAGAAAGTGGTCTTACTGTGGTCAATGTAAAAGGTGCGTCCGTCTGTGTGAACTCGTTCTTCCCATCCAGGCTAAAAAGGAGCAAACATACAGGTAGAATTAGGGAAAGCACACAGGCACCACTCAACTACTTAACAGGCCATGCTCAAATAGTAATATAAATCCATCCACTTCTGTCCTTTTTAAATTTATGTTTGATTGAACTTGGTTGACCATTTAAATGGTCTAAATACTGGCACCCCCGCACTGCACACAATGCAAGCTCAATCAAACACCACAAAGGAACTGAAAAGATTTTTTCTCCTATTTGAGTCAGGTCTGAGACGTGAAGGGAGGGAAATGACCACAACATAAAGGTTAATCACCACTACTAGTTCAAACCAGTACACCACCACTGACACTGTAATCGCTCAGGACAGTGTCACAGGCCACAGACAATCATACGGCACCAGCAATCAGGCAATTAAAAACATTACAGTAGATTGAGAGTAAAGGGGTAGGGAAAGAGACAGAGTCTGTCTGTCAGGCATACAATATGTGTAGTGCGTGTGTGTGTGTGTGTTACTAAGAATGCTGCAACTGCAGGAGTAGAAACCAGTTTAAAAAGCCAATAGCACATGCAGCATACAGCCAGTTCCCTCCTAACATACAGCTGCTTTTGTGTCTCTTAAAACCTCCAACCCTCCCTCTGCTCCTAATTCACCCCATTTTCCTCTTTCAGTCCATCCTTGCTCATTCTCTTTCTCTCACTAACAAATACCCAGTGCATCTCACCTCGTTCCACTTTCCCAACTCGTCTATCTGTGCCTCAGACACTAATAAAAGTACACAGACATGGAACAGTCTGAAGGATCTCAGGAGAATGGCAGGGAGCTCCAAATGTTAATTTTTAAGATAAGAGGGTGGTGGTGGTGCAGGTAGGGCGCACAGAAAGAGGAAGTGGGGCAAAGTACTGATGAAAAGGGGGGAAGAGGTACAGTCCATCCATGCCGGTCATGAGAGAGAAAGAGAAAAGAGAGAAAGAGAGAGGAAAAAAAACGAATAGCACAAGGCTGTCTGCAGGCATTTGACCAGAACGGACCGGACCAGACAGGTAAGTAGGCAGGCAGAGGGAGGGAGGCACCAACCAACCTCCTCTGGTAGGTTCTGCCAAACAGACATGGTCAGGTGTAGAAGAAGTAGCATACATTAGATCCACCAGAACGGAGAGAAAAGAGAAAGAGGGAGAGGGAGAGAGAGAGAGAGAGAGAGGGACAGAGGGAGAGAGGGAGAGAGAGAGAGAGAGAGAGAGAGAGAGAGAGAGAGAGAGAGAGAGAGAGAGAGAGAGAGAGAGAGAGAGAGAGAGAAAACACATGCACATACCACACACAAGCCTGTAAGATGTACAAACCCATGAAGTTTTGATTATTCAACATCTACAGTACCATTTAGCCCACTTGTTGAGAGTTTGTCACAGTGATAATAGTTGAGATAACAGACAGTCTTCACCTCCTAATTAGGGATCATCACAGCCCCCAGACTTTTCTTATCCCCGCCAATTACACTCTCCCACTCACAATCTCGTTTTAAACAGCACTAAAAAGGAAATGTCTTATACTGTCTCATCTTTTATCGCCAATGTCACTTCAATCACAATATGTATATCAAACATAAATTGACCATTAAATCAAGTACAGTATAAACAAAAAACATAACATGAAAAGTCACTGATGGTGTAAAAAGTTGAATAAATGTAACAATATACTTGTGAATGAGAGAACCAATCAAAACATGTTGGGTAAATATATTCTGTGAGACTATTATTTATGTGTTATGTAAGTCAAAGGTTAAACACACAGTTGGTCTAATTGTGACTGTACTTACAGGAAGAGGCCCGAGATCACCAGGCTCCATTGAGTTCTTATTCCTCATGTGGACTGGATATTTCAACCTGGGATCCTCCTGGTTGTCAGAAGAGAGAAAGTTAGACAAAGGGAACACATACAGAAAATTAAAACAGCATCTGTTAAACATCTTACAGTTCTTGAGCTAAAATAAATATGAAACCAGTTTCACACCACCAGATGTCACCATGGGCTCCATTGAGATCAACTCAAACCAATGGCCTAGATTTTTAGTGTCTATCTGAGAAATCAAACTGTCAAATAATGCTCCCATTCACATGCAGAAACAATGCATATAAAGTAACCATGTATTTTGTAATTTTATTTGTAAAGGTTGTACAAGGAAGTAACTGGAAGTGAAACTTGTTTCTATTTTTTCAATAACTATTACAAAATAATACTTATTTCCTGAAAACTTAGTACTAACTAACAAGTACTAACACTCATTCTTGTATAAAAAAAATCTTGCCCAGCTAGTTATGACTGCATGTTAGCTCACCCAGGTGGTTGCCCTGCTGTTGTGGTCGATGAAGAAAGGACGTCCATTGGGGGCTATCCTCATCTCCCAGCCTGGGGGAAGGAAACTCTGTTGTGTCTTGTGCTGTGACTTGGGGGAGCTGTAAGGTGAAGGTTGGGGAGATTGTGGGTTGGATAATGTGTCCTTCACAGCCCTCCGCACCTGGATGTTGTTGGCTCCCTGGAAACAAAATGGAAAAAAATGGACTATACTACTATGTCTCCTATTAGACCATAAGAGCGTTAACGTCGTACCAGAAGATGGATGAGTGACAACATGAAACAAATCATCTCCGATCCTTTGACAACATTAACAAGGACTAACTCTCAGAAGAACTGCAGTGGTATTCCTTCAGAAAACTGAACAAGGTTGGAAAAGATCTAGAAGAAACAATTGCTGTTGTCGCAACAATATCATATCTGAGAAATCCAGGGGAAAATTTATTTCACTCACAAGCAGAGCAGGAAGAAAACCAATCAACATCTATGCTGCGTACTCCACCAGGCTGTCAAGTTGTCGGTCAAAAAGTCAACATAAAAGTGAATGGATGCTTAACATGCTACAGATTTCAGCTTTTACCAATCACCTGGATATTGCCAGAGGTTGATTTTTTTATATTTTCATTTCTAACATGGTTTTCTAGATGATATAAAAGTCCAAAAAGAAGAGAAGTCTATTTGCTAAATACAGGGTTATAAAATAAAGTTACTTACTTCTGATAATCCCTATGCCAAGGAAAAACATGCATCTGAAGTAAAACATACCGTTTTTGGCATTTTGAAAGCTTCTAAAGAAACGGTAAATACAGAAAAAGTGTACTGCATAATGTATTTTCCCACATCACATTGTTCTTGTAGCTGTAATTATCTCAGACTTATCTGATTTTTAACAAGAGAAAGGACCGCATTAATTAACAGACTTCCCACCTCCTCTGGAAGCTGTAATTACAAAATTCTGCTCTGAGTTTTCCACTTCCTTTTACCTCACCAAACCTCGTTAACACACAGACACATGCCCACATACACCTTAATTAAATCTTCTTCAGGTCTGTTCCCTTGGTAGTAACAAAGGATCTACACCACCATTAAAGGCAGTGGGATGTTTAAAGGACTCCACTTACAGAAACGATGTGTTGAATTTAGTAAGATCAACATACTGTTTGCACTTAGCATCAACTGCAGAATTAAAGATTCACTAAGATTAATTTTGCATGCATTTTGAATGGATAATAAATCTGCACAGATTAAATAACTCAAACATGTCAAGCTTTATAAAATGTGAGACTCTCAGCTATTATATTAAAGTATTCTGATAACACACACTAAAGATGATTACATAAAGTATGACCAACGCAACAGATTCTAACTGATAACTTCAATCACTGACAGCATGACCTGTAATATTCTGAAGCTAAAACATAAACCACCTGCCTTGTGTAATTATTAAACCCTGAATCAATGAGTAAGAGAATGGTCTCATGAAAATGTGTGCGGAACATCCAGTAAACTATAAATGCTAATGTACTTGAAGAGATTAAGAAATTAACAATTCACACACAAATACTTGTAGAGTACAGAAGGTAAAAGCACTCCACTGCTTACTTCAAGGACTAATTTCATCAACATTTTTTGAGGGGAGGAAGCTTTTTAGTGTAAAACAGCTGCAGGTAGAGCGCATGAAGTGTTTGAGTTAACCCTGCATGGTTACTTAGGGACAGCAAAGTATACCTAAACAAAAATAAAAAATAAAATATTATGCAGTTCTTTTGTTTCAATGTTCAACAGTTTTTGTTGTGTTACTAAAACTCTCTCAAATTTATGATGTGAGTCCAAGATCAATTTCACCTATCTTAGATGTTTGCCGCTAGAAAATTAGGGGACTTTATGGGACCTGTGATTAATTTAAATAACATTGTTGTCTTGCTATTACTTTGAAAATATTATGCACTGCAGAGGAAAATGCTGACTGTGCCAAGAGTGCATATTATTCACAACAAACTCATTATCGTGATTATTAAAGTTTGGACCATTTCATCTGACTAATCATTGTTTAACAACTGCTTCAGTGCTCAGTCATCAGCTCATTATCCACTAAAGATGACGGAAAGAGCAGCATGAAGAAAGAAAACCATTGTCGATCTAGAGATGAGAATAAGAAATGAGGAGAAAAGACTGGTTAAATGATGAGATTAAAGTTTCCATACTACAAGGATGGGAAGACAGAGTCGACCTGAAAGAACGAGAGATAATAAATGAGAAATGTGCTTTTAAAGACGGAAGTTGAGGATTGTCAAATGCAGATGTCTGAGGATTGTGACTGATCATCTTCTAAAGGATGGAGATACTGATACAATGAAGGCTTGCATGGAAGGAAAGTGTGAAAGGATAAAGATCTAAAAAAAGAAGAATGGAACAAGCACTCCTCAGGTAGTGAGAAGGGGAAAAAGGATGGGTATGGTGAAGCAGGAATGTGCAGGTGGCTAATTCTCACCTCCAAGGGGGTGGAAAGGGTGACAGTAGGGGAGCTGAGGCTACGAGGTCGTCGAACTTGGGGCTCATGGAGGTGGTTGTTGGAGGCAGTGGAAGAGGAGGAAGGGGTGGATGCGGGTACCAGGGCCGAGGCTCCTCCTGATGCTGCTGCTGAGGTGCTGGCTCCGTCTTCAGTTAGCTGTTAGCGAGAATAGCACTTTTGAGGTTAAAGGAGGTTTGTAATATGGCAAATGATGCCGTTTGTAAAAAAAACCCAAAACAATTCTTCTATTCCTAAAATGTCAAAAATGGGTCATTAAGGGCCATTAATAAAATAATTATTTATTTTACTTTAAATAGAAATATTAATGATTAATACATCTGAATGTAAAGCTGAGTAAATATAGTGTTACTTTTTACACTCATCCTAGTTCCAGGAACAATGAGTAAACACACATTTACAATGAGTTATGACAGTACAAACGTTTGTGTACCAAAGCACTGTTATGATGTTGTTATCTAAATCATTTGGCCTTTTGAGTAATAACAAAAAAAGGAGGATCAGGAAATATGAAGACTATGTGATGACGACAACAGATAACCAGGTATAATATAACTGACACTGTTCTCGTAAAAGCAGAAATGAAAGGGCAGATTTCAAAGAGAAATGAGCATTAAAATGTACACCCAGTCACATGAAGCAATCTCTCCTCCAGCTCAGACTACGTGTAGCTGCCTCATTTGCAAACAGAGACAGGTGGAGCCAATAAGAAAAACAAGGCAGAATAGGAAAAGTGAGGGAAAGAGTGGAAGTTGTAGTTCCATGGGACAGTTTAAAAAGATGTGACCAATGCAGAGTTGTACTTCATCAAGAGTACCAAACAAAATGCTAGACAAGAGAAGAAGGACATACAATAAAGGTGGACAGAAGAGGAAACCGGACAGATAGAAAGACAAAAATAAGACACGTTGTGATAAGAGGAAGAGGTCCAGCCATGACAGGGGTCAAGAAAAGGTCCAGTCCCATGCACAGAAAGAGTCCAGCCAGCCCTCAGACCTTCTGTACCTGCACAATTGGCCGTGTCCAGGTTGTGGTCCGATTGTTATGGTTGACGTAATAAGTTCTTCCCTTGGCATCCTTCCTTTCCTCCCATCCAGGGGGCAGGCCAGGAGTGGTCAAGGCGTAAGTAGTCGCCGAGGGAGACTGGCCAAGTGTAGAGAGAGAGCAAAGCAAAGACAACTAATCAGTACATGGTGATATGTTTAGGGACATGTGCGGACATGTGGAGGACATATTTTAATATATAAAAAATTCGGCATGAAAGAAGCATCAGTCCACAAATGTCTACACAAGTTGATTGAAACTGGTTTTTTCAGTAAAGTCTCCAACATGCCTCATATTAGCAACAGGACAAAAGCTTTAAAGCATCTTCCCATCTCAGCTCTAGTGACAAAAACAGTTTAGGGACATGGTTTAAAAAAGGAAGCTTTTAACCTTAATGGAAACACACCAACACACAATAAAACAGCATACTACTAAAACAAACAGCATGGGAGTAATAGTAGTAATATTTAAGATATAAGTGTGCAAGGATAGCATTATCACACATTTGTTAAATTTTATTATGTTTATTTTTGTTTTATATAATTGACATTACTTAATTTTGAATTAACAACCACACTGCCAAAAAAACAACACACACACACACGCACGCCACTAACACACCAACGATGGGACATCTACTGTACTCCAGCACATCTTAAGATCAGCAAAAAGAGAACTAAGTCAAGAAGCAATCATTCACCTGCCAGTAAAGATGAACATCTTAATTAATATTTACACAGACTTTTGCAAAAGGAATGTTTGCACTATTTTAATTTACATAGAAATGTGCTTTTCATTTCCCTGGATGATTCCCTGGAAAGGGAGTATTTGAACAAAGCTAAACACTAAACTAGTCAGGGTGTCTGAGAACTTAGGGGCGTACGAGTGATAAACTGAGATATTACCATAGGCTCCTCACCACCTGAGACTGTTTGAGCTCTTGTTCTTCTGGTCTGGGACCTCTGCTGGTGGTAGACAACAGGGGAAGACAATCTTTAGTTCACACTATGTTGTGTTTTCATTGGGTGGAAGTAATGGGGCAAGGTAGAGCATAGGTTGAGTGAAGAAAAACTGAAGAAACAAAGTGTGAGAGTGGGGGGGGTGATCTCAAAAGAAGGGAATAGTGACAAAAAGGGAGGAGACTCTTGTGATTATGAGCCACAGCAGTAAAGAGTGGGGGCTTTGAATATAAAAAAAAAAAAACAGTGGACACGCAGTGACGCAAATGAACCGTGAGATTCAGTTGCAGCAGAAAGGAGCACAATTAATTTGGCAAGAAACTGCTGTTGTGATTCGCTGGTTTGATTACACAAAAGACAGATTTGCACAGACAGACGAAACAAGAAATAAAAAAATTTGACCCACAGGCCCATTTTCACATTTCCCAGATGGAAGGAAGACACAGATTACTTTCCCAGAACTAGAAATTTAATCCCTGGTCAATGCAGCATTTTTATTGTGAACCACAGACAGTAAGATGAAAGAGTTTTGTTAAAGCAGTGACTTACTATGACTTAATAAGTCCACAAATGTTTCATAAATTAAGTCTGAATCTCAAGCAATAAAAAAAGGTTCAAAGCACATAAACAAAAGATAGAACTTGTCATTTCATCCAAGCAATCCAAAAGATGTATCACAAGAAGCCAATACCTGTTTAGTTGAGCTGGTATTGCAGTACAAAGACAGGCACTGGATATTTTCTGTTTATTCTAAGCTACAACCAGCCATTTGATTTGACATGTAAAAAAACACCACTACTGCCCCTATAATAGTAGACAGCCTCAGAAACAGCAGTAAAGAATTACTTTGGTTGATATTCCTGAAGATTAAATAATAAAAAAACTAAAATACAGGTGGACACACACACACACACACAGATCAAAGTTAAGTTAGCATCAACTATACACTGCTGGCAGATCTTCCATTCCAGGATCTTACGAATGCATGCCAGATAACCTTTAATGTGCTGAACTTTTAAAGTGCATTAACAACATCTTAACATTAATCAGTCAAAATGGAAAAATATAGGAACTGGAATTGCTTTGGTGAATAAAACAGAATTTCTGTTGGAGGAGAGAAACTGAGAGAGCAGTGATTATGAATCAGTTTAGTTCTGTAGAAATCTATCAAGACAACAGGGAGTAAGTCTTGAGTTTGCATTAAAAGGGAAATTGGAAATCAGAAATAGATGTCTGCCTCTAATATAAGTCTGTTTCAAATTAAGGCTGGTATACAAAAGCAATCGCACAAGCATTAGTCAATACAAGCAGCACCCATCCCACTGTCTACACATTTAATATAATTATAAAAATGTTTCCACTAACACACTCATGAATATTATTTTGCTTCAGTATGACCAACACTAACTTAAATATTCTTACAGTGACACACTACACCCAGAGAACACGCAGCAAACAGATTTTCCCTCTGATGGTTTCTTAATGAGCCCACTGTCATCTAGTCCTGAAAGGCCGACGTCAGCACCTGTATTTTTCTCTGGCTTGACAAAGCCAAGCTCACTGCTATGACTCAGCTTGTGACAAACATCTGATTCAGATCGTATGACAGTCTGTTGAGCTGATTCTCTACTGATGCTATGACTCTGGACTCTCTGGAGAATGTTTGTACTTATGTAGTGCTGTCCTTACTCTTCCTTCCCTCATATCTATTGGAAAGGTTATTCCATCTATAGAGCTAATGTTTCTAAAACATGTCACACATAGCAGTGAGTGAATCAGAAAGAGTAGAGAGTAGTATTGAAAGCACAGAGGGAGAGGGAAGAGGTGTTTTAATCTTACAGACCATGAGAAAAGAACGAACAGTTAGATCGCTGAACGAAAAGGAGAAGGAAGGAAAGATGAAAACATCTGCTAAATACGCACAAGTGCAAATTTTAAATGAATGCTGAGCAAATCAAGTGGTTTTAAAGTGTGGTACACCCGTAGCACTGAGACATGCCAACAGAGATGATGTAAATGAGACAACAAAACAAATCTGCTTGAGGCATTCAGAGAACAAAGAATAGGACGTTCACTAAAAATAGCGTGAAAAAGACAAAATCAAGAAGAAAGAGAGCAGAAAGAAGGAAAATGTGGCCTTTTAGTAATATCTACCATGAGAGGAGGAGCCTGGGCCTGATCGCTGACGCCATCTGTCATACTGGATGAACGGAGTCTGTTTGACAGCTGGTTCTGTAAAAAAATAATAATAAAATTTAAGTAAGCAATGAGACAGTAAGTCTAAAGTTGGACGCAGAAAGACCTGCATGTATATCAATTTGACTGCCCACATTTACACTATTAGGTTACTTAAATGTGGAGCGGTTAAGGTTTAGACTACTGAAAATTACAGTGTTCAAGTCTCACCAGAGCAGAGCTGGGCCCTGGCACTTCACCATTACTATCGGGAGTGAGTGACAGCCTCAGATTCAAATCGTCGGCAAACTCCTGGGTGGCAGGTGTTGGCAGGTGTTGTGGTGTTAAGACGGAGGAGGGGCCAGGCAGAGACTGGGCCATGCTGTCGTTAGGATCTTCCTCTGTGATTAACTCCCAGGACTAAACAAGCAACAAGGAGACAACAATGAAACAATACGTCTGTGAAGGTTCTCAGTCATCCAGGTAAAGTTGTCTGAAGATTGAGTCATGGCAACTGGACTTCTTTCTTTAAAGTAGAGACGTTTCATTCTGCATCCACAGAACTTTATCAATCTTAAATGAAACAATAACACACAGTGCATTTACATGCACTCAAGTAACCGGGTTACGCCTAAGTTGATGTGTTAACTGCCATAAATGGGAACCCTGGTTTCCGTCATCAGGGAAGGGAACTAGTGAAACCTGATTTCCCCAGGTAGATTTTTCCCAGAGAATTCCTACTGCTGTGAATACACATAAAAGGTTTTTTGATCATCTTTTTACATGCGTATGTGCAGGACAAAGACTGCTGACACTATCCACTCTGCTACTTTCAGCAAAGAAGAGCAACTTGTTGAAAGGGTAAATCATTACAGGGCAATATTGCCTTGTTTTTAAATCTAAATTTAAGTCTCCGTAAAATCTGACTAAAATTTAAAGCACCATAAAGTGCCCAGTAGACATCTAAATAAGTCATTTTTTACTGTGTATTTCTTTCATTTATTCAGTTTGCACTGTAAAAACGAGCGCTTTGACTGTCTGTGTGTCAGGAAGCGGACTCCTCCCTGATTACTGAAGAAACCTGGTTTCTCTGAGTAACCTGGTTACTTGTGTGCATGTAAACATACTACTTTTAGAGACCTCATTACTTGAGACAGCTGTGGCTCACAGTGTGTGTGTGTATATGCACTACACATGTGTATATTCCTCTCTCTCACATTGTCTATATCCCTGGGCTCCAGATGCTCGTTCTCTAGGTCTTCACTGATGTGTCGTCTCGAGCGGAAAACGCGGTGTGCCTCTTGATGGATCTGCCGCTGCTGATTGTCGTTCTCAGTCTCTGAAATCACATCCCTAAAAGAGAAGAAGTGATTTTGAAAAATTAATTTACTTTTCTTAACATAAGCTAATGAAAATAGATAAAACTGTTATAAATTAGTTACAAGGAATCATAAAAAACATTGCATATTCACATATACACACTCAGAGGCACATACTGCTAATATTAGACATTAATTATGGCCTAATATTAATAATTATAAAATTAATTATAGTTTTTGATGCTAGCAAAAGAATGTATTTCAAATTTTATGTTGGCACACTACCTTCTGCAGCTAGGTCACTCAAATCAGAAAATAAAATTAAGCCAAAATATATCAAATTAGATCTACCACAGATTGTGCCAATCTGTACTGTTTGTATCCAGTTTGACTTGGAAACATACTGCTACAAATTGCTAATATAACAAAACTTTTACTTTAACTATTCATCTAGTGTGATCAGCCCAAGCTAAACACCTTGGTATAAGGTGTAAACAAATCAGAATGATATCCATTCTGGTTATATTGCATGAATACAACATTGATCTGCAAAAAAAAAAAAAATTAGTTTTGGTGGGAATTATTTTAGCCAGGAACACAATGGCTTCTTAGAGTCGTTATTGTGCAAGCAGAAAAGTCATAAACAGTAAAAGTGATAGCTTTTAAAATTGTCTAAGCTAAGCTAAAGGCCTAACTCTTTAGAAGAAAAGAGAATAGACATATTTCCTACAATGGAAAATTAATCCTTTATACAAAGAGAAAGAAAAAAATAAATTTTATTTTAAAAGGCATACATGTTGGAGGGCCGTTTCCACTGTGTAGTGCGGTTGTTGTGATTGACAAAGTAGGTGCGTCCCAGATTGTCCACTTTCTCTTCCCAGCCTGGGGGCATTGGTGGCAGCAGCTGTTGCGGTCGCTGGGAGCCTGAGTCCACAGATTCCTCCCATCCCTGGAGGAGTAAGTTCAGATTTTTTGATACAAGGCAGTAACTCCCAATGCTATAATGTATAAACATAAGCTCATGACCAAGACACAGTTATCCTGGTAGTGCTGCAGCTCAAGCACAAAGTGCATTAAAGATGCTTCATTTATTTGTGACTGGTTATTTTCTGTGCTATGAAATGTATTTATTAAGATTTCCTGGTGTATACTTTTCGCTGGCTGGAATATCTCTGACCACTAATGCTGAGCTAATGATTGTGCATCAGTATTACTATGAGGGTTGACAAATTTAGACTCCTCTAAGACTGAATATGATAAAGAACGTAACCATGAGAAATGCACTAGTAAAGATTTTGTAAATACAGCCTGTGCTGTCTGAAAATGTGTAAAATCGTTCATGCTCTGTTGCACTCCACACTTGCATGGAAGAACACACTTGAAATAAAAGAGGAGAAGCTCCTATATTTGTTTAAATGGTTTTTCCAGACCCTGACCTGGAAAAGGCTTTCACCAGATTCTGGCAGCAAGAATCGGCTGGAATTCTTAGAGAAAAGAAAAAAAATAAGAACTGTCCGTTCTAAGTCTTGGCAAAATACACTCTCATATTTCTATTCGTCCAAACTCACTTTCATCTTAAAGCTAACAACTGTGTTTTCTCTGTGTGGGAGGAAGGAATAAAACTAGAAGCTGGTTTGGCTTCAGATTATTATAAACAAGAGAGTCAGAAATTTGCATTAGGTAATGCTAAGTCAGCAGTTAAAACTAGATTTAGCAGACAACAGTGGCCAACACCTTACCTCAGCCTCTTCCCTCATCTCTCCGGCCTCCTCCTCATGTCCTCCTTGTTTGGGCAGATAAGCCATCTTGAGACGCAGGTAACCCTTCACCCTGGACTTGTGACTGGAAAGATGACATCATTAGGAAAGGACCAACTTGAAAACAGCAAACTGAAGAGGTGTACTCCACCCTCAAAGCCCCAAGGCCAATGCATAGAAATGTTCAGTAATTTCCAAACTGCTTATCAACACTAGATGATCTTTCACCTTCAGTGTTCAACTGGCCGTCACATGAACTTACCGATTTCTGGAAACAGAGACCAGTCTGCATAGTTTTGCAGCCTTTGACTAAAGCCACCATCAGTCATAGTCTACTTTTCTTGTTCATGGAGGCAAACCAGACACAACTGAATCTACTATGTTATATTACTTATATCTATGTCACTGATGTTACATTCTGTTTGTCACATCTTGTAGAAACTGACCTTCTGGGACGCAAGAGGAAGTCTTTAAATGTGTAGGGACGCTCCATAGCAGGATCCTCAGTCTGCAAATTAAGAGGCATTTTTTAACAGCAATCAATTGAAAACACAAGCAAATACACATGTTCAAAATATCAGAGTCATGAATGTACAGCATGGCTGCAACAGTTCTGCACAGCCAGAATGCTGTGCTGCAAAGCAGGAGTTTTCCTTTTACATACTGAACAGAAATGTCCTACTGTTATTTGTCTATCTGTTCACACTGGCAGCTCGCCGCATTCTGCTCTATTACGATTTCCATATCAAAAGCCCAATCTCTAATATGTCCTTAAGATGAACAACTGATATGACATTTTTAAAGAATGTATCCAGATAACTGTTTGAAAACACTGTTGTTAAAACCCTGAAGCAACACCATCTTACATGTACCTCATTGCAAACAAGGTTGAGTTGTCACTGTTGTATGGTGCACGAAACTGTGTTTGGAAACCACTTATGTAGCTCATGATTCTATTCAC
The DNA here is from genome assembly GCA_034779795.1 of Ctenopoma multispine. NCBI lineage: Eukaryota > Metazoa > Chordata > Actinopteri > Anabantiformes > Anabantidae > Ctenopoma > Ctenopoma multispine. The sequence goes on from JAUYWH010000004.1 coordinate 6,406,586, forward strand.
CAAATGTAGCTACAAGACTGATTCTGATGAGTCAACGTGGCTCTTTTATACTTTTAATTAAAAGTATAAGAAGATAAGAAAATGTATATAGGATAGAAAGAGCAGTGGTAACTAAAGTTATGTCCAGTAATGATAAATATTCTTAACAACATAGGTATTAGGCAGCATTAGCTGCATCAGGAACAAATATTTTCTGTCTTGTCAAATGACTTCACCTCTCAACATGACTCAGCTGTAGCTTTTATAAGCTTTTATAAGCTACTAATTCCCTGACCCTGTGGGAGCCAAAAGGGACATTAATAATTAACCCTAACACCTTTTACTGATAGGCTTTTAAGGCTTACAACTTAGACAGAAGTTCAGAGAGCCACAACTGGCCTGACAGCACAGTTGCCAACTACACATGAAATACAGGTTCAGAATGATTCGAGTTTCAGGTCATGTTTATTTGTATCAAGTCCAAACTTCAAAAACACTTAAACCACATGTGATTATTTCTCTGTACTCCACAGTTTCCATTCAAGTACATGTGAGTGTGTATCTTTTTCCATTGTTCCTACTGGTAGGTCGTCTTGTTTACATTCAAGACAGCCCGCTTTACATTTCTAAGAAGGCGTGTGCTGTTTGATCATAACAAAACGCTGCTTGTGTGGTTTTTGGTTCTCACACTTAAGAAAAGCACACACAAACACACTCTGTGATTGACCTTCATAGAGGTTTTTCAGGCAACGTACAACTGAAGATAAGGAACAGCTGAGTTCTCAAAATATTGTTACAACAATCATTGTGGCTACACACAAAGACAAAGAAGCAAATAACTCACCGGCAAATGACTAAGAGGAACATCAACTTGACCCAGGAAATCATCTCTGGTCTAGGGAAGAAAACAAGAGGGTCACCTTCAAGCAGGTTCATTTTAGAAATAACAGCTTTTTGAGATTCTGGCTGAGAAATATAACAATTTCCAGCAGGGGAAGAGATGGGGATCCACAATGTTGAGGTAAATTATCTAAGAAATCAGAATATCCAGCAGAATTTCGTGTTTGTCTCAGGCAGAGTGAAGAGAGAAAAAAATTATTTCATAGAGAGCACCATCCAGAAATAACTTTTAGTCTTAATGATAACCACCTGGAGGTTTCACATCTCAAATTGCTGCAAAGCAGTAAAAAGAAGAAGAAAAGAAAAGAAATTTTGAGCATTGTGTTTTTACAATGTACTGAAAATATCATACAAATTTGGTATAGTTTGTTGTCATTTATAGAGTGACAGCACAGATTGACACAGGTGCCTAAGCAGAAAGCTCAGTCTATGGTTTTATTTATGGACAGGCTTTTGGTAGCACTTCATAGGAGAAGAACCCATGAACCCAGTAAGGAAAAATAACATCCACTGCCACCATTAGAAGCCAAGTTAGCCAGACAGAGGGAGAGAGGGATGGGTATGACAATAGGGAATATCCAAGGAAGGTTGGTGTTTTGATTTAAGAAGCTTGTGGGGTTGTCCATCCTTCTGTCATAATTAATGAAGACCAAAAGGAAAAGGGGGAGATTGAGACATGATTACTGCACTGCAGCAGACCCCACTGAGGCCTATGATTACCTGTCCGAGATGGAAAAGTCCATTCTTGGAAGTAGCCTGTGTGTGGGACACAACTTATTTAGAGAGCAGGCATTGACTAACAACAATACCTATTTGTAGACAGTGATTTAACAGGAAGAGGTGGGCTGAAGCAATGTGCAATATTTCTATTACTCCAGTGTCTCTCAGCCTGAGCTGTGATAGTTCTCTGGGTTGTCAAGTGGCCAATAATAATGAAAATATGAACAATAAATCACTGTTCTCAAATGAAGACTTGCTTGATAAAAGAGCAACTGTGCAGTCTGATGAGCTACACACAATGGTGATTCATTTGTGATGCTTTTATGTACGACAGAAGAAGCTTGCAACACTGTGGGATTCATGAAAGGCGTAAAAGCAAAAAACAAACGCAAAGTCAATAAAAAAACAATTTGTAAAAATTTGGAAACAATTTCTAATTGAACTGAGGGGGGAATTCTATGTATGTACTTGAGTTGAAACTGACATTTAATAATATTACTGGTTTCAACATTAAGTAAGGAAACAAAAGCTTTGGAAAGAAAAATGTGGAGCATCCATTGAAAACCACTTTCTTAAATATAATCTAAGGAAGATTTAAATGTTGAAAATAAATGCAACACAAACAAGAAAGGCCTAAATTTGTACTTATTGTAGGCTTTAATGGTTGGCAGTTTCTTACAAGTATGCTGGCTGCGTGCAATATTTAACACTCATACAAGGTCGGGGTGTACAGCGGTCATGCTGCTTTATTCTGATTGTCAGAAGGAAAAAGTAAGTGCAGTGTTGGAAGTGAGCACACTGGGCTCACACTAGTTAACAAACCAGAAATTCAGTGGTGAAAGGTTACAAATGACTTGGATAAAACACTAGCTTACTAATGCACAAGCAAGTAAACAGACACTCATTAATATATGTGTGTTCTCTCTGTCTCACACACATCCACCCACCTACATTCACATAGACACACTCAGTTTAAACAATTTCTTCCTGGAAAAAACAGAGCCACTGCTGTGTGAATTACCACAGTATCTGCTTTCATTTCCCTAACCAAACAGACGATTCATGTGTCGCTTGCATAACTCCCAAAACGTTAAAGACAACAACAAAAGCAACCTGGACCACAGCATGAGTAAAAGAGTATCATGTTACACTCTCTCACATCTGTAACACTATCCTGTGATGTGAATTTGTGAAACGTGTCAAAAACTAACAATTAGAATTACAATGAATGTTATACAAGCTTTTTAGCACTGATTAGTCACTATGTCCTTTTAATCTCATATGATACCACCACACAGACACACAAACAATAGTGAACACATAACAGACAACTTGCAGCTTGCAGCATTCTATGGCACACATGAAATCCTGGACATATGGTTGTTGTTTCTGTCCTTCACCATAACAAGGAATCGAAACTGTGACTGTGTGTAAGCAGAGGGATATGATTGCAAAGTTATCAAAGGGTCACTGTTGAGCCTGCAGCTGCCTCTGAGGGCCAGGTTACACTCCTAGAGGAAGGGTGCCACTGCATTCACAACCAAGTGAAGAGTAAAAGAGCTATGACGTAAATGGAGGATTGCCTCTTGCTAACTCAAAAACAGTTAGAGCATTAATTCAAATCATAAACACTTCTTACACACATCTAGTTTTGTTTTTATACATGACAGTACAGATGAATGATAATATTGCCCATACAGAACAAACTATCAACAGTTTTCAAGGATACTGTTCATCTAAAAATACGTAGCAGCTAAATTATTCAATGATGTCAGCAGCAATAACAGAGTTTTATTCAACAACAAACCAAAATAACTCAACATGTATGCACACCACAAGGGCAAGTGAAGAAAAGGGCTTATTTTTTATAAGGAAGATAAATTCAAGAATTGTCATGGCTATTTGTAACTGGAATGAACTGCTATGAATCAACAAGTGGTAACAGACTGAGAGTTTATGATATAGGATAACCTCGAGTCCAGGCTGACACTGACATGTGAAAACGTTGTCTCACCTGCTCGTCAGTCTCCATGCTGACAAAACTGAATTACAATGGTGTGCAACTCAGAGATGAAAGCTGACAGAGAGAAGCCCTGCACAACAGTAGAGATTTGCATCCCTCTCTCATGCTAGTGGAACAAAATAAAAAGAGAGCTCCCCTCACCATACATCCACAATTGTCTCTCAGGTAAATATAGCCAGCCCAGTGGCCTGGAAGAGCCCTTTGTGAATGGCAGCTGCGGGGAGTCAAAGCACAGCTGAAACAAGGGCATGACGCTGTGACATAGCTGTAGCTAGTGTAACTGGCACACACACATACACAAAAAGACACACGTGTAGTACCATGCATAGCTTAAAAAAAGGGGCACTCCAACTCCAGGCTACCAGTTGGGATAGACCTGTCATTATGGTCTAAATTAGGGTTTCCGTATTGCATGAAAAACTGGAAGCCCCAGGGTAACACAAAACCATCTGCTTAATATACGGGAAAAGAGAGTAAGGCCTAAGAGCAGTCAAATAAATACTATAAAGAAAACTAAACAGAAATGTCATGATATTCACTAATAAAGACTGCATTTTAGAGTCACATACAAAACAGATGTGCATACCAGAAAGAAATTATATAATGTATTGTTATGGAAAGTATATAGTATAAAATATTGTTATTTACAGGTGCAGTTCCAGAATTCAGTCCACAATATGAACTTGAGAATAATAATTTCACCAGGGTATCTAATAATTTTAGATCTGTTTTGCTTTCAAAAGCATGAAAGGAAAACAGACAGCAACATCAAAAGACTTAAGGCTTTCAGGGACCAATAATGCTGTTTGTGTAACTCCTTGATTACCATTTGGACTGTAATGACTTTGTAGTTTTTAATCACTCGCAGAGCAGCTGCGGGTATACCGATCCATACCAGCCTAGAGCCAAACATGACATGCCGCCTGGCTGCTCAACAACCATGCTTGAACTAGACTAAAGATAGAAACAGCCAAGTTAAAGAGCTGGCAGTAGTTAAGGGTATTAACAAACTTAAGTGTCACCTTTCTGTGAAACAGAAGGCAACAAGTGCACAGCGAGAAATTATCCATTCATCCATAAGCCTGTTTCTGGTTTACTTTCAAGACTGAATTGGCTGATGTGTGTACATTTTTAAATGCCTGTGGTCATGAAGTGAAAGAAAGCCAGTGCATGTGAAACCATGTCTGTGCTTTCCCCTTCCCAGAATGTCACCACCCTCTTCCTGCACCACACAGATCTCTCCTCATCTGAAATAAGTTAAATACTAGCATCTTCTCAAATTGAACCAGAAAACTACAAACAGAATCTAAATTTCACTTCTGTTTCATTTTGCAATAAACATGGCCCACCCACTATTTGTTTACTACTCATTGTCAAATGATTTTTAACTATTTGGACAACAAAACCATCAATGTCGTTGGTGTTTTTATAATAATACAAATAACAAAAGCTAATACAATCTTTTTCCTTTTACGAACTACTTCAACACTTTAGAGACAGGCGAACAGTATTACAAAGCTTTTCCAGTAGTCTTTACCTTGCGATTATTCCTTACCAAATTATTGCCAAGGCTCACATCCTGATCTCCACCTCCAACCGGGTTAAAATATATCTTGAATTGAGGCTGCCTTCTGGGAGTATCCCCACTAATTTTAAAAGTACAGCCATTTGCTTCCATTCTCTGTGTCTCCATGTCTGTTTGGGTATCCTCTGCGAGTTGATTTACCACACCACTTTTCTGGTGTTGATTCTCTAGTAAAAGCCTCTGATGAGATGAACTTCTCTGCAGTTGAATTTTGGGATAACGTATAATATGGCCACCCCTGGATGTGGAAAAACCAACTTTTGTGCATTCTTCCTGGGATGCAGCAGCCTGTTCCCTGTCCTGGCTCTGATTCTGGTTCTGATTTTGCTGGAGCTGAAAAACTAATCTCTGTGTTCCACCACTATCAGACCACTGGTCCAAGCTCTGCTGCTGAACAGACCAGCCTGTACCACCATATGGGAGAACTCTGAAATGCCGCATGTCTGAGCCATCAGAAGAGCTCCTCTGAACACGAATACCACTAACACTGATCCTAGGCTGGCCTCTGCTATACATAATATGTCCATTTGAACCAATACTAAAGACCCTGCATTTAGGCAGGTTCGGCTCTGTCAGAAAGCTTTGAGTGTGTGAAGAGCCTGTGCTACAGTACGGAGGTGGCGACTGTCTTGGAACATCTGCTTGAATCAGTGGTTCTGTGTAGGCAGGCGCAGGTCCTGGGGGAGTATAACAGGGTGGCGGGACATCATCAGCGTGGCCACTGAAATCTCCATTACTTGATCCATCGGCACGCTGGAGGGAGATGTGCATGGACGAGCTCTTGGTGGGCCGTGGCTCAGTATAGGCAGCGAGTTGGGGTATGAACATGGAAGAGCTACGTTTAAGTGAAGGCTCTGAGCACAACCCCAAAGCCCTTGATGTGACGTGTGGCGCAGCTGGCTCCTGAGAAGGCCTAGATAACGAAAGTGGCAGTATGCGGATTCCTGTGACCACATCACTGTCTCCCTGCTGTTCCTCCGAGTCTCCTTCCAGTATGTCCGGAGCTGTGTTACTGCGCCCTGACCCAAAGTACAAACGCAGACGTTGTGCCATTTTCACCACACGTCCGGCAGCTCCCGTTCCCTCTCACTTTCTCTCTGACTGGCTCTTTGGTTCTCTGCTCTGGCTCCTGTCTCAGTCTCTTAGTGTCGCCCACTTCTCTTTCGCTGGCTAGATGACTGATCCCCCTTTTTCTTCCACTCTCCCCCTCCCTCACACACACTCTCCAATTCTCTTCCACAACTTTCCTTCCCACAGTAAACTGTTCAGAGGAAAGGAGTCACACCACAAAAACTAAACAGCCCCTGCAAAAGAGCTAACAACTTTACACCACACACTGAAGGAGTGGCAGAGTGAAGGCTAAAAAGAAGGGTGAAGGGAAAAAAAACAACAACAAAAAAAGAAGGATCCCTGTACTGTTAACACTACCAAGCACTAGCGACAGACAGCAGAAATAGCCTGGGCTGAGTGACGGTCAGCATTCCTAACATGATTGGATAAGAGCGGCCAGCACTCCTGGTTTCCGAGGTGACAGAGGCTTGCCTGTCAGTCATATGACTACACATGGCCCCACCACCTACTGTTACAACCCCATACTGCCCTCAAGTGCCAACTGGTCCCCCACAGACACCCTACTTACCCCTGTCCATCCCTCCCTCTGTTCACATGATCTCTTCAAAACCCCACCCATTTTCCTGCCTCCACACCTTTTTTTTTTTTTACATAGTATAGTCTTAATCTTAAACACACCTTCCACTTAATTATTGTATGTAAAACTACTACTACTTTTTATGGTAACACTAAATAGTTTCCTCAAATAAATAAACATATTTTACGCTGAAATATCACCTGGTAAATATTATCATCACCAACTATACTCCCTCTTCATTAATGTACTGATTCAAAACCATAACATCATCTTTTCTGTTGTTACTGATCTGCTTTAGTACGCCACCATGGTCCACAAGAAATGACGAGAGACAGAAAAACAGGGCGAGATGGAATAAAAACATATCCATAAATCTGGTAAATCTGTACACAAACACACATCATCAACAACCCATATCAACAGGTACACTGGCCACAACCCGAAGTGGAGATTTCCTTGCTAAATGTCCCACCCACTGTCACTTAGAGACAACTGTAACAGTAAATCTGGAACACAAATTTAGATGTTACTTCTTGTAGCATGGAAACAGAAAAAATGGTGTCATAAGAAAGTTGTTGCTAAAAATAGACCAGAAAAAAAGTCAGCAGCAGAGTGAAGAGCAGAATATCTGACAGACTGTAGCTTTGATAAGGCAAACAGCACAGCTCTCTCTGGGGAAAGATATCGAAGTCTACTTCAAACAGAAGAGACATATGCTGTCTTCCTTAGACAGGCAAACACTTAACTGTCTGGTGGTTTTATAGGCCACTGTGTTTGCATGCAGAAACTGCCCAAGATACGACTCAACTGTTATTCCAATTTGCAATGCTGGAATGCTGATGCTTAAGCACTGGTAATATTTTGGCTACAGTACAAGGTAAAACAGAGTAAGACATTTCATTATAGTCATCAGAGAATGCTTTATACTGCTGGTCAGCAAAGTCATTCACCAGTGTGTATCAGCATGTGAAAATCAGGATTTTAGGCTATTTTCCCTTGTGGCCACAGAGGAATTATCCGCCTCCATGCACAGAACTTACAAAGCCCTTATGATACTTTGGCCTTTCTGAGATAAATAATCCATAGTGGCTGCCTTGTTCCGACTTCTATGACTAACTTGACCCATGGTTTAGCCCTTATTGTGTCACCTAAGCTGTCTCAAGAAGCAAAAAAAACAGAAAAATTCCAATGATGGTGTATCACGATAAGTGGGGAAAAAAGAAAAAAAGCGAGCAAATAAAAACAAACAAAAACATCTTCCTTGAAGACAAGTGGGCATCTAGGAGGCAGGTGATATTGACCAGAGATAGAAAAACTGTCAAAAGGAAAAGACTACAAGAAAGAATCGTGGCTTGGCAACCAGCTACACTTAGCGATGACACACTGCCTGCAGTGTTAGGCACAGTCAATAAATGTGTGTATGAAATGTTATGGAGAATGTTCTGCACAAAAGAAACAAAACGCCAATGTGTGGTCTAATGGCAGCAAGCCCAGCTTGCCAAATGACATAACATGCCTGCTTCAACAAAGAGCAACACATTCAACACATTCTATGTGAACTGCTGGTCTCGCATATAGCTATATTTTGTAGGTATTTACAATAGTTGTGAGAAAGTGTATCTATAGTATTGTTTCTGTAATGTTATGTACGTAAACAACAATCTATTAAACATGTTAAAACGGAAGCTAAGTTATTAGTTAGTAACTTTTCATCTCATCTGACAAGTAAACCATAAACTGGAGAATAAACAGCTCCTTCAAAGAAACACTGGCCTGTGGTGGAGGAGCTGCCTTGGCTTAAACCTACAGACAGAAAAGAACCTCAGACATATAAGGAGAAGACTGGGCTTGAAGTTGCCTTGTGTCATCTTCTTCTATACTCACTATAGTGAGGGGAAAAAAGCAGAGCTGCCCTTTTCTCCAGAGGGAAAGACAGCATGCATATCTGTGTATGCTCTGAATCACAATACAAAAGCTGCAAAAGCTGCTCCTTAAAGTTACTGAATGAGATTTATTATTTTATTTTACCTGTGTTCTCTTGATTAAAGATCATAAAACCTATATAACTAACTGCTACCAAAAGACACCCCCTATGTGTCGACCTACCAGTCAAGTAAACCAATAATCACACTGGGCTGCATCCACTGTTGGTTTTATCAAACATCAGATTAGGCTCCAGATCCAGATCTGAAGTTATTGGGAAGAAATAAACAAATATCATGCAGTTCCAGCTCCCACCCACTGTAGCATTTTGCTTATTCCAGGATAATATCTTTAGCAACTACTTCTCTTTCCTCTGTCTCGTCTGGAGATAGTTCACCAAGGTGAAGAATGTACACAAGTGTGAATTGTTAATTGATAATTAAAACATGCTTGTGTTTTTTAATTGCTGCAACACTTGACACCGTGCAGACATTTAATCTAGTTGTCATGGCAACAGTGGGCCTACAACAGCATTAATTTCACAACTCAAGGAAACTCATTTGTGGGGGAAACCTGAGAAATCTGACATCAGAGGAATGTAGGAGTTGTTAGTGGATTACAGTTTTAAAGCATTGTAGATAACATTGTAAGCACGCTATACACCACCTCTGTCCACCTTTCCTCCAAATGTGCAGCAATGTAATAATCTTGCTTAGATTCTCCTGAATAGGTCTATACTTGAAATTATGCAATATTCAATCTGGCAATGTGTCAAAAAGTTCAAAAGTGTGATAAAACAGGGGTGAAGACAAAGTCAATACAATTCACTCTAGGTTGTTGGTGTTTGTCCCTGTAATGAAATGAAAGCAGAACTATTCCTGATAAGTGGCTGAGAATGACATATAGGCACATATCAACATCACTTGTGTAATCATCACATTTTATTTGGTGGCACATGATGTTTTATTGGCATAACTGAGACTACATCATAAAATAAAGTACTACTGGAGAGCTTATTATCAGCAAAGGAAATAGATTTTGATGTTATCAAGACAATAAAACTCGTAAATAGTTAGAAATAAATCATGACTTAGATTAAAAGATGGATGATGGTCACAGTGGTGGAACTAAATAAATCAACTGGTGAGAGCTGAAATCAAAAATAATGTTCAGGCAATAGAGGGAACAATGGGTCAGAAATTATGAAGTGTGAATCTTACCAATCTGTTTTCATCAAAAACCTCAAAGAGAAGCCTGTGATTCTGGGGACATACCTGTGTTGGCAACAAAATAACAGTGAAGATGTTAAAGCAAAATCCAGTGGTTATGTGGAGCACAAACTCAGTATGGGTACAGACACTCTGTAGGTAACCGTTTGCTTAGTTTTAACCACAATAATTCTCGATTGTGGCAAAGTCTTTTGGTCAATCTTCTAATCATTGAAAGAGAGGTGGAACTCAGCTATCTGTTAAACTGCAACCAAAGATGCAACCAAAGATGAACAACTACAGAACCACTGTAAAATAAACAAATACAATAACAGGCACGGTCTTGAAGGATACTGGGAAAGTTTATTAAAGCATGGGAATTTATTTAAAATCAGAACTCACTCTGAAGTAGAATTCCTCATTCCATTTGGGATTGAGGGTCTGAAACACAGCATACAGATATTGTTATAATACAAATTAATACACTGTGAACAAAGACATAGTGAACATCATCAGTGGTTTACACAGAAACCAGAACAGATGTATGAAACCTATCCAACTCAAAGTGAGAGGAGAAAGCCAAAGTGAGAAATTAGGCACTCTTGTGCGTCAGTGATCCTCTTACGTTGCTGGAGGAAGTTTGTAGCTAACAACATGTACTAGTGATTGGCATTAGGCCCTAGATTATGTGGATTTTCACCCACTTTCTTGATGGATCAGCTCATCATGTGGATGCAGACTCCTTCCTTCTGCCTCACACACATTTGACATTTTATTGGGATAAGAACTATGTGACACTTCTCATTAAAATTCCTTCAGTAATTGAAATTACTTAAACACCTTAATGTCAATGAAACCTTAGTGTCACAGCTCACTCTGATTAATAAACACTTTTACGGCATTTTAGGCAGCAATAAAATCTCTGTTAAACCAACTGCTGAGATACCAAAATTACAAATGAACTTGTTGCCCTTTGGCAAAACATAAAACACACAACATCTGTGACATCTGTCCTTGACCAAAAAAATTTAATATCCAAAATACCATGACAAATATCATCAATTCAGTAATGTTTCGTGTATATTGCTTCTTTGGTTTTTGTCATATTTGCCATAATTTTTCATGCCACCTTGCCACAAGCCAAGCTCATAGCTAACGAAGATGCCATTGAAAGGTGTCCCACTTAAAGACACATAGAGCTCATAGAAGAGCTGAGCAGTGATGCTTCTTTTTCTGCTCCACATAGCAGTGCATTGTCGGCTATTTATATCCTATAAGGCAAGCATGGCCACTGGCAGCATATGTCTTCCTGCATGGAAGCCTGAGCTGTCTGAATCTAGCAGAGGGTTGGCTGGCAGCTACGTGCAGCTAACAAAATCTACAAAGGAAGAAGAAGCTGCTTGCAAGGTCAGGCTACATATTCATTTGAAGCAGAAATTGTGTAGTCTGGCTTTCATCTGTGCAAATGCATACAACACGTAGTTCAGAATTCTTTTAATTTCATATTAAAACAAGGAAGCTTATCATCAACAGTCAAAATCACTTAAAAAAAAAAGATAAGCAGTTTGCTTGATATTTAACAATTATTTTACACAAGGCTTACTTTTTGGAAAACCTAAATCATGGACATCAACCAACAAAACCAGTGGCAGCTGCTGTGTCTTTGCGCTCAGCAGAAAGAGCCAGTGCCATTGCTGCTGTGCAAGCACATACCAGACCCTCTGTACTGTTCACTGAGTCAGACTCAGGCAGTGTGTATTCAGCGTTGCTTTTCTCTTCTGAGACCGACACTGGGAGTAGTGTTGTGGTTCGGGGAATGGAATTAACAGTCTTTTCTGTCCCCCGGCATAAATTAATGTTGTTTTCAGATCTGCTGCAAAGGGAGATGTCTTTGGGAATACGTCCCTCTCACCATAGATGGTGTTCATCCTGTGAAATGATCTGGTGGTGATCAGGCCTGGGTGTGGCAGGTGAGGTTAATCTCTGCTTTCCAGGGAATGTGGTTGATGGCAGTTCACTCTTGGTTTGGCAAGGGGGGTAGAATTTTCTCTCTCTCTTCCTGGAGCCTGGCATCTTCCTCAACCTACCTCCTTTTGTTTGTTGGTTTGTTGAACCTTTTCAACACCATACGTTTTACTCATCCGCACACTGCAATACATTTCTGACTTTTGCTTGACTAACAGCCCACACTAGTAATGTTTAATTATGTTATTTTGATTAAATACTAACTAAACTATGTTGACGCGTATAGTGCACCTTGAGCCAGGTGGCAACAAATGATTTGTGAAAATTCCACATTGTTTGCAATGCATATGGATATTCAAGCAAAATCACAGACTGTTTTGAAATCAAGATATTATTTGAGTGGAGTTTGCACTAATAGTAAGTAATAGCTCCCCCTGCTGTAAATAGATTTACCCCAAAATAAGATACTGAGGAAAAGAGCTTTCCTAGTGTCTCCCAGTAAATTCTTCTGAACAGGAAGCAGAGTGTCGCTGTGCCTCCCTTAGGTTTTCCTTTCTCAAGATGGTACCATTGCCTTGATTTGAAGGACAGATGGTGGTAGTGGGTGACTTAAAAATAAGGAGTATATAAAGCCACATTTATGTAACTGTACATAAATGCACAGTGCAGGTCTGAGAGCAATCCGACACATTGCAAACACATTCATTAGGTCATTTAATTGGAAATAATGAATCAAGGTTAGAGGCAAAACACAGGAAAGAGGTATAATATTATTCTGTACTATATTCTCCATGTATGTTTTAGCATTTTTCTACATAAGAGCAACTGCAACCCTGGAACATCCCTTTGGGATTAATAAAGTATCTATCTAGTATGACGCATAGTAAATCTACTTTTTTATATTGGGACTTACCTTTTTAATGGTCTTTGTTTGGACTAAAGCAAGCTCTTTGTTTTCATCCGCAACATAGAGGGAAAGTTTGACGTAAGGGTCGCTGGAGAAACATTACAGAGGAAAAAGAATTAAAATCAGTTGTAGAAAAATTATCTTGAGCTTTTCACAGTTCTCACTTTACAACAGCACATCCAAATTCACAGGTACAAATCTACTCCTCATGATTTTGCGAGTACTGTTACTTAAGCTTGATGCTTAAATTTTAGTACCAATACCAAAGCAAAATTGTCCAGTTGTTCAGAATAACTTTTCCTTACTTTGTACTATCCTATCTTGAAGGGAACTAGGAACCCCTATCTTATACATAAAAATACAGTTTAGTAGTTCTTCCAGTCTGACATCATATTAACCTTGGACACAGTTTCCAGGGCCCTTATTTTACAGACTGAATTCTAAGACATTGCTTGTTTCCAGACCTGAAACCTGAGTCTCTCAAGAACAGCCAAGCAGATAAAAACTGCTTGCATTCGGAGATTATGTGATAAGGCTATAATGCGTTATTGACAAAGCAGAGTGCTAAAAATAGAAACTGGACAACATTTTGAGGTGAGCAGCGTAAATAGTAAGCAGATTGTTAGTGGCTAAGCTATTTTAAAATAACTATCTGTTTTATTTGAAGGTGCTGACAGGGTGGAAATCTCTATTGAGCTCTGGATAGAGATAGAGAGGCAGAGCTGCAATATTCACCAGCCAGACCAATTACTCAACTGATCTCAGTCCCAACAGGCAACACAATGTACAGTGTCAGGTTATAAGCTTTCCAAAATTACCCTTTGAAGAAAAACAGAATAAGTCTGGTGACATGGACCTTTTTTAATCCGTAAATAGAGAATGAAACAAGAATAAGACTACAACACTACTACAAAAGTAACACATCAAATGATCACATGATGACCACTCATGTTACTTGTTCTTATCACAATCTTAACATTTACACATTTCTATATAGAGACTTGATGTCTGTATTAAGCCAACAATACCATGGCCAATGCCATTTCTGTGTATGAAGGAATGTGACAATGTCATCTCATCACAGACAACAAAAACAAACATTTGGGCTGAAGGGTCTTTACATGTGGTTTCATAATATATTTGCCTTGAATAAGCCTTTATTAGAAGACAACGGAAAGAAAATAGTTTACACTAATATAAATGCTCTGAATAGCAGAGCATTTAATGTATCTTCATATCCAACTTACATATCAAACTTCAGCTTCATCCATAGTTTCCAATGTGGGCCCAATGGGCCCTGTAATCGTTTTCTATGCACTGCATAAGCACACATGGTTTGTTTCTCCAACATGGATGTAAAACAGAAATCTGCAGGCTACATGAAGAATAGAGACACACCATTTATCTAATCATTTACACATTATCTAGTGGTACAGAGTTGTCAGACTTCCCAGATGACACCAAGGAAGTAAAAATACCTTTTTTCCCCATGCTTTAGATGAGACAGTGTTATGTGGTGCATAAATGGCATTTTGATTGCATAAATGGCATTTTGATTGCATAAATGGCATTTTGATTGCAGTGTCTACACAAAAGGTTAAAAATTCAATTTGATCTATTTGATGATTTGCCATTTTTGATTTCCATGGAATTTCTTTGCCATCCAGACTTGATATGAGCAGTAATGTAATTCCAGTATGGATCTATCCAAAATTAGATTGAGTCTGCTGGGTGGATAACATCCTTACATTCAGCTGAAGGAAACAGCTGAGAGGAAACAAAGGAAAAGGGCAGAAAGAATGGGAAAAAAATTACAAATTAGCTGCAAAGAAAACCCCAAGCAAAACAGCCATTGCTTGATTGTTAATTAATGTCTCCAAGAGCCCCACAGCCTCTAATTGTGTGTTTGTCTGGTTCTGTGATGTGCTGTGACTAAACAACAACAATGGACCTACAGTATCTTGGCTGCACTGAGACATCTTCTTGTCTCCTTCCCTCTATCAACAACTTTCCTGCTGAGGGACACAGACAGGCTACTTCAGGTCAACGCTGGAAGAGCAACATAGCATAGCAAGTTGGATCCAAATGTTAGCTCAGTCCATTTGTTTTAAGCTCCTCGAGTTTCTATCAATGATTAAAAAAACTAAACCTTGGGGACACCAAAACATAAAAGAACAAAGTAGCAGCAGAGGTAGAATACAGCAGCAACAGAAACATCTTTGGAGCAAAAAGAGGAAAAGAACAAGCCGGCACTGTTTAACCATCTTATGAGGTTACAGACTGCCAAGTCAGCACTGTCTCCTGTGGTTTCTTGCCACACATTGAGACCTCATTCAGTATTTTTTTCATTACAGTTCAGTTTTCTCCTGAGCCAGGCTGAGCTGTCCTGCCAACGGGGCATCAGGATGCTAACACATGCACTCTGGTATGTGCGTAGCACTCACACAGTGCTAAACATGCCTGGCTCGTCCTCTCACAATGTCCGCTTTCTCATAGCTCAAGCTCTGACATACAACGCATTCCTATTAACAATAGTAGGAATAGTGTTCAAATTTAGATGAGGTTTACCATAGTCAAACTATGATGTCAGCCACATAACAACTGCACAATAATCTCTGAGTTACTCCAAGTGGCTGGTGATACATCTAAACCATTCTTGGACCTTCTTGTGCTTACCAGCATATCACTAATGAGCACGGAGTTAAAGAATCATCATAAGCAACTTCAGTGAGATATCTTAAATATTTCCTGTGGTGGAATTACTCCTGGGTACTACTGGGTAGTTTAAATTAGCTTTGAAATCAATGGCATCCTACTAGGGCTGGGCGATATAGACCAAAACTCATATCTCGATATTTTTAAGCTGAATGGCTATATAAGATATAAATCTCGATATTTTTTGATCCCATAATTACAAAAAAACAACGAGACAAATGTTCATGTTCCAAATGTAGTTAGTTATTTTTATAATTTTTTATAGTTATTTTATTAATGAATTAATTAATTGAAGCTGTGTTGCTGATTAATCAATTAGGGGTTGTTAAAAAAAAGGAAGTGCCATTTAAATGCACCGTATAAAGCCGTGTTTTTCACTGTTAAAGTAGCGATTATGTCTTTAGCGATATAATAAGCTACTGTTTTGGTAATGTCCTTCCACTTTTCGCTTTTTAACTCTCTGAGTCTAGTTTTGATTGAGTCACTGCTTTTACATTTACCAACCTGCTCCTTTCCTCCTCACCGCCCCTCCTGCTTTCTTCCTTTCTCCGCTGCTTTCTTGAAGCGCTGTGAAGGGGCAGGCTGTGAGCTGTGTTCAGAGGGGGAGCGCGGCGAGGTAGGCGGCGCTGTCTGTGAGTTGTCGGACAACAAAACAGGAAAGAGGCAAAAGAGCTCTATCGAGTTTTACGATAGCGTCTAATATCATATCGAATTTAGAATTTATATCGATAATTTTAAAATATCGATATATCGCCCAGCCCTACATCCTACCAGCTTCTAAAGGTAAAACAAAATCTGCAGCAAATAATGTTTGTATATTCTGGCTACAAAACTACCAACATCAAACATCATTAACACATCAAACTGACTTTGGAGTGATTATTCAGTGTATTACTAATTCATCATAGCATTATTTAATGTACAAAGAGGTAGGTAATTAAAATACAGAGTGCAGAACTCACTGTGCTTTGCCATGAAAAACACACATAGGCACATAGGTAATCTTTGATTACCACTAGGAGTTCAAGGTCTATATATGAATGTAGTAAAAGTGTGCAGTACTGTTTGCCTTAAGGTGGAAAAGACAGACTAAAGGTGACCTTTTAAAACCCAAACATCAAGATACAAAATGAAATGCTAAATTCCTGTGACGCTCACCTGGCTCCAATGATATCTTTCTTCGCCAGATCAATTCCTGCAATGACCTTAACCCGCAGCACTCTTGTTTCATGCTAGAAGAAAGAGAGAACGGATCAAAACATTGAATCCAACACATGAAAGATGACATCATAACCTCTCAATCAAGCCATTTAAATCCTCTAGCTGAACTGAGCTGCCTTTTAAAGTCAATAACCCCGACCCAGAAATTAATTAAGTTGAATAAGGAAAGCTTTCAGTCTTCTGTCACTCAGGGGACTTATAACTTGGCAGATGACATCACTATGTCAAAATGTTGATGAGAAAACAGAGTACTGTAAATAGTACTATCATATTACAATGTGTAAGCTTATTGGCTTGCTTGTTCATCAGTCGTACTATAACTATTTATGACTTACTAGCCAATAGACTTACTGGCATAAAGTCTGGTAGCAAAATGTGGTAGCACAGTTATGACAAGTGCTAAAGAAAGGAGCAAAAGAGAAAGTGTGTATGAGAGCTTACTCAGACTCAGCTATTACATTAAGCTTTGGCCGCCTTGAGAGGGTGTAGCACTACTGAACGTTTACCTCAAAGTCAAAGGAAGTGCATTGTCTCAAGGAATGCAAACCAACAATTGTCTTAAAACCTGTATTGGTGGAGATTAACTGATCTGGCTCAATGTCTGTAATATAGTGAACGTTAACTAGAAACTCAACCAACCCTTTCTAAACTCCCATTTGTTGCCCTCAGTGTAATGTTGTTAAACACTGGCCAAGGGAGACTGGGCAATAAAGTTTATGATTACCTGTTATGGTCTAGGTGAGTAAAAAAAACTTGAAGGGTTTAGGACTATCTATCCTGATATTTGCTGGTTCAGCATTAAGTGTATCTGCCAATGCTTCCAGTATGCTTAGTGAATTTGCATTAAAAAGCTACATACAAATCCGACATCCTGTTAAAACAGTGACAGCTGAGCCTACTGATGTAGGCTGAGACAAATCCGACAATCACATCACGCCTCTGTTCTCTTCTGTGAATGGATGTATAAAAGAATTATTTTTAGTCACCCATGCGGATCATCTAAAAAAAATCTTGAGCCTTACTGCACTGGTCATATCTGATATGTAACTGGCTGCTATGACAACCCCACGATTAGCAAATTATTTTGTTTGTCACCCTCGTGTTTGACACTCGTGCTGCTACGTACAATACAATTTAATATCACTTAAACAAATTTGTTGACGTGAGGTAAATAACACAGCCGGCAGCGTTCACTACTCAAGTGGAAATCAATATTAATAGACAAGATGTACAGGCATTGGCGTCTAACTTGTTTAGTGGCCAGCTATCAAACTGTTTTGATTTCTCACAAGAGTTGGTGTCTGAGCCTGGCGGTGTGGGTAGCTTGCAATGTCACCCAAAATATCCACATCTGGGCTTCAAATAGCACTTTGGGGTGTGAGTCGTGCTACAAGTATCAGTAAATAGAGGATGTAGCGTTAGCGACGCTATTAAGACCCTGAAGATAAGGCGACAAGGCGACAAAACCCTACTTCACTGCTGAAACTAAGGTGAGTAAACAACTGGACACGCAGGCAGTGGGCAGGAGGACAGTGACAGCTGCCTGAACATTACTATAGAACGTAACTATGGGTGAGTGCTTGCTAGCTCTTGCTAACGTTGGTATTAGCTATCTCCGACTGAATCTCCTGTGAGACATCTATTAAAGACTGTCATAGCAAAGCTTTGTTGAGGTTAAATCTTACCTCATCTTCTGAAAGTCCATATATTGGCTCGTAATTCGCAGCCATATAGCCTGCGGTCGCTATACACAAAAAAAACAAGGCGTTTGGCAAAGCTAGCTAGCTAGCTTTAAACAATAAAGTCCCACTTTTCACTCTCTGCCGTGTGGTGGTGGTCAAGTCCACGGTAAGACCAAATCCCTGGCACAGCCCTACGGGGTTGATTGGCAGCCGGATAATGTAATCTTCGCCAGTGTGGTCCGTTCAGGACACAACAAGGCAAAAAGAACAATATCCAAAATGTTTCGACTGAGACAAATCGCTTTTGTCAACTCTGAGGTTATCCCTCGAAATGCTTTAACACTCGACTTCCTCCTAAGAGACCGGCCAATCATGTGCCGACTTCATGGGATTGCGCTAAACATCAACCAATCACATGCAAAGAAAATTCCACAGACCGCCTTACCGTCCAATGACATATGGAGAGGGCGTGTAACCTGTGTGTGCGTGTATGTGTGTGCGTGTATGTGTGTGTGTTCCCCTTTCCCACACTGTGTGAGGCTGTGTCTCGCAAGCTAGTAAGTTTAATATTGTCAAGACTTGTTTAATATTTGATAAGACCATATTAAGCTAGCTAGTCTCAAAAAGCTGGTTTGTCACTCTAGTCATTAGCATACATGTCAGGGGCGGGTCTTGTGACAGACAGCCAATCACAGGCTACATCTCCGAGAACCAGATTACTGAACCACATCACTTATGTAGATCGATGTAGCTTCAAAAGTTACAGGACTCACCGCGTGAATTTTAATTTACGACAGTTTTGGCCACAGTGGGTTAAGATAGGCCTGTATCTGGTGAGTTATTATTATGTTAGAGTGTATAAATAAGTAGATTAGTTACTGGGCAAGGTCTGGGCAGTTTAGGTGTTCTCGTCCATCCCACAATACCATGACAATGACCCCAAACATAATTAAACCCTGTTTGACATTAGCCTCCTAGAATATTCCTTATCTCTCTGTAGACATACTAGTAACTTACAATGAGCTGAAAATACTAAGCTATTTGTACATTTATATATCCTAGTGTACACCCTAGGTTATATAAGTATAAATTTAGGATTTGATGTCTTATAATGACATTTATTATGTTCTTACAGGCTAATAAGCAGTGAATATTTTCAGTTTAAAGCTAGGTTACAGTACTTTATTCAGGTGACACACCCCCGGATGATCTGCGTGTCAGTCACAGCTGCAGTGCACTGCTGCAGCAGGTAAGCCCGAACAAGACAGGCATATTCAGACCTCCATTACTGGCAGTTTATCGCTCCAGAAACAAGAGGCCATGCAAAAGAAGCATCATCAATTTAGTGCATTGGATAACAAGTCAGAATTTATTAAGGAACATCTCATCTCTCAACTATTTGACTAAAACAGCTTGCAACCACAAATTCATCCATTCTCAACTTGTTCCTCCTCTACTGTCCCTTGCACCACAAATACGAAGAAGCATACAGACATCACAGACATATTATTATATATACCTATAGCTCTCTTTCATGCTTGTAAACTACTAATAAAAAAACTAAATACATTTTTAAATAAAGCTTCTCTGCAACCTACTGAACTTAAATGACCTACTCAATGATATGAAATTAAATTAAAAATAAAACCTGCAAGGCCTGACCCATCAAATAAGAGCCCAGAAATTAGAATTTATTGGACCTTTATACAAAATTTTAAAAACGTGAACTGAAATAATTTCCACATGAGATTTACAAATGCCTTATTTATATATATATATATATATATATATATATTGTATTCTATTTGATACACACATTTTCAGCAATGAAGTATATGTAATAATAGTAGTTGAAGTAATATTAGTAAAAATATAAATTCTTCAGTTTTATAAAAATGGTGAAGATTTACCTGCCAAACCCCCACTACCACCATCACAGCATGCAGTACACAGATAATCCTCCAGAGGGCAGGAATTAATTGAAAGTATTGATCATGATGATTTAGAAACTCGGACTGCAATTGGTGAGTCCTATATTTCCCTATATAGAAAGATATCAAGGAGATGAACTTAGTGTCCTCAGTGGTAGCTATGAGGTCATGGTTGTTTTTGTTGTGTTTTTTTAGTTGCCATGGTCTGAGCATGGTTCAGAGCATTCTCTGGCATAATTTAATAATGTAGCTTGTTCATTTAAAATAAATGTATGGCAGTTCATCACTGCCACCTACTGTAGACGAAATCAACACTTGGGAAATCCACAAGACTTATGTGACCAATATTTGACCTGTTTGCCAGTCACAGGTGTTGCTGCAGCAGGTACAACTGTACAGGACAGACATATTCATGAAACACTCATATCATGATCACTACATTCAGACCTGCATTACAGGAAATTTCTTCAGAAAACACATACACCTACAAAAATGTAAAAATCAGATCAGATCAACTCTATTTACTGTGTTTATCCTCTTTCAGAAAAAGAGGCAGTTATTTAAGATGTGTTTAATCAGAATATCTATCTATTGTAAGAGAAACCTCAGAACAAAATACAAAACTACAGTCAACAGCAACACATTCTCTGTGTTCAGTTTCTGTCAGTGAGATGGTTTTTTTCCGGAATGCTACCAAAAAGCGCCGATAGATGTCACCACATAGTCATGATCACTTCTTCGTTTGCCCCGTTGCGTCCATGCAGACAACTGACTCCTTCTATCCAGTGATTGACGGAGAGCAAACGTCACATGGACACAAACCCACGCGGTAATCTAATTTTATTGAGGAAGAGGTGGAACTCCATCCTGTACCTCTCTGAGTGCAGGTCTTGCCTCAGTCCTCTGCTTTGACAACAAGCACAGACATGCAACAAAAATCTGCAACACACGCTCTGCTGCGCACACCCGAATACGCGCACCCCTCTCCCAACACGAGAAGGCTCATCGTGAACGAAAGCGAAACAATAATTTTTATAATAATTATGTGAGTTGTTGAACATATCTACTGAGGGCATCTATCAAATGAATCCTTGTTGCAAATGTTCGCTGGCATTCACCATGTCGCACAATGAGTCTTTTAGATCAATGTGAAGAGCAGATGGTCATATTATATAACATTATTGCTTCTAAGTAGAACTAAAAGGGGAGGGCCAGATATTTCCCAAACCTCACTTGATACAAGGCAATCATCACTCGCTAGCATCACTCCACCCTAAAGCTTGATTAAACTGAAATTTTTAAAATTGAAATATGCATCCAGACTTATAGAATCAGCCCTAAAAATAAGATAATCAGGTTGTCTTTTTTTCTTAAAATACTAAACTTAAGTTTGTCTCTTTGACTTATCTAAAGAACGCTTAACTTGACTTTTTATTCATTTTCAAAGAATACTTTAGCCCACACTGTTGCTAATATCACCACTTTCCAACAATTTCCTTTCTGCAGTCCCCATTTTTGACATGAACGTACATGTGTAATTGGGTCTGTGTCTGTTAGGTCTCTATAGGTGTGGTTTTCTAGAAAATTAACACAATGAATAAAAAGGAAGTTCAGTTCAAGAGACAATGATCGGATATAGAGATAGGTCCTTAAAGATCACGAAAGGAATATGTCTCTGTCTCCAGCTGTTTCCACTAGCTGTCTGAGTTACCTTGGAGATGACATGTGCTTCAAATTCATTCATCAACATATCACCTAATTTTTTATTAACTGTCTTTATTTTTTCGCTATAGTACAAGTTCCAAGCAGAACATGCTTCTATCTATTTCTGATGATGCCCTTTTGCTGTATAGATGGAGATACACATAGTTGCCAACGGAAACATCATGTTCACATCCTGTTATAAAAGCTGTCAAATATATCTGTATTTTCAGAGGATTTGTGTTTCATAATGTGCATTAGGATGTGAGATTCATTTTCTTTTAGATAATTAAAATGTACATAAGTGTATTACATCTTTGCAAAATAACAAAATATCAGTTAAATAGAGGCAAACACACACATTAGTGCATTAATTAGAACAAGTGAGTAGGGACAGAACAGCCAGGAATGGGGGGGGGGGTGATATACTGGGAGACCTTACTATGTGTACAGCTCCCAGTAAAAGGTACCAGTGAAAGGTTTTAGCAGGGAACAGCTTTCTGATTGTCACAACATGTTTTACAATATTTGTTCATACGTAGAGTGAGGAAAAGTCACTAAGGTAGCAGCAAACAAGCACCATTTATCACCAGGAGATGTGGGTTTTATTGTGTTGCAGAGGAGACCAGGATCCCACATGATTTACAATGCACTGAAAAAGTATTTCTTCCAAATTTTTAAATTTTTTTGGTGATTTTGTCACATTTAAATGATTCAGATCATCAAACAAATTTTAATATTACACAAAGATAACTAGAGTAAATACAAAATAATGTTTCAAGTGATGATTCCATTTATTAAGGGAAAAAAAGCTGTACAAACCTGCCTGGCCTTATGTGAAGAAGTAATTCCGTCCCATTGCTAAATCATGAATGAACTATAATTAACCAAGATCAGTTTCACTCTCCACACCCAGGCCTGATTACTGCTGTACCATGTTAAATCAAGAAATCACCCAAATAGAAGCTGTCTGACAAAGTGAAGCTAAAAGATCTCAAAAAGCAACACATCATGTTGTGATCCAACAAAATTCGAGAACAGATGAGAATCAAAGTAGTTGACATATAACATGCCATTTCTAAGGCATTGAGACCCCAGCGAACCCCATCAAACCAGAGAGCCATTCTCCACTAATGGAGAAACCTTGATACAGTGGTGAACCTTGCCACGAGTGGCCGGCCTACCAAAATTACTCAAAGAGCACAATGATGACTTACCCAATATTCCTTATCTCTCTGTAGACATACTAGTAACTTACAATGAGCTGAAAATACTAAGCTATTTGTACATTTATATATCCTAGTGTACACCCTAGGTTATATAAGTATAAATTTAGGATTTGATGTCTTATAATGACATTTATTATGTTCTTACAGGCTAATAAGCAGTGAATATTTTCAGTTTAAAGCTAGGTTACAGTACTTTATTCAGGTGACACACCCCCGGATGATCTGCGTGTCAGTCACAGCTGCAGTGCACTGCTGCAGCAGGTAAGCCGGAACAAGACAGGCATATTCAGACCTTCATTACTGGCAGTTTATCGCTCCAGAAACAGGAGGTCATAAAAAAAAACCCAGAATAACATGTAAAGAACTGCAGTCCTCTCGCATCCCTGTAGGGCAACATTTTTCTATCTATTTTAGTAAGGGTAGGTTACCAGGGGATTTCAAAACATTTCTGTTAGAAGGAGATTAGTTATGTGTTTACATTTTTTAAAGATCTCTTACAATGACACGCGCACACACACAGATAATCATTGGACCAATTTAAAGCAATATGAGCCTAATTTCGTGCAATATGAGCAGGGACATATCAAATCAATCTGCTTAAGCTCACAATCCTGCAATTTGTTTCAATTGTTAAGTGTTTGAAGAACTTCTTCAGGATGTCAAACTCGTCTAACAACTCTGTCTCTCCTCGAAACCACAGTCTGGCAACCTACACCGTGGGCGGGGTTAACACGGAGGCTGGGCTCCTGTGCCCAGCCCTTCTCAGGATCATAGAGGCGAGCAGGGTAGATGCTGCGGTTTCTTCTCTGACGGGACGGCTGAGCTGTCCGTGTTAGTAGTAATGCATGAGCCCTTTTTCACTGTCATCCGGGTAAACGAGTTATACAAGTCGCGAAGTGCGCTCTTCTGGGAGCCGGCACTGAAGTCGCTACGGCCAAGGCACAGAGGGAGAGACTGAAAACTCCTCTACGCTGCTGGTAAGTCACAAATTTACTTTTCAATACAGACTGTATCATCAGGACCGGTTTCAGTGAACCCGGATGCAGGGTTCATGCATAGTTCAGTACACTCATAAGTGAGCTGCATGTACAGTCCAGTTACAGATGAAAAATCATTTGACGGTCGCTTAGTAGAATTTGTACCACACTTGTAGCTTATAAAAACGCAATTTAATGCATTTTCTATGTATTTTTCTATGAAAATATGCCACAAAATGAAGATTGATTATGAAGGAAATCAAAACATATCTCCAAATCACAACAGAATCATCTCAAGGCACTTTACAAATAAACAAAAAAACATATAATTATTCAGAATAAACCCAACAATCCCCCTTTGAGCAAGCACTGAGCAACAGTGGAGAGAAAAAACTCCCTTTAATGGAAAAAAGCTCCAGCAGAGCCAGGCTCAGGTTGGGTGGCCATCTGCCTTAACCAGTTAGAGTGAGTGGATAGTGGAGAGAGAAAGGGAGAACAGGCAATAACAGCAATAGATAACATGATCAGGGAGAATGCCAGCAGCTTCCTCACAGCCAGACAGTAGGACGTGGGCCACAAAGCCACATCCCATGATGACGACCTGGAAATAGGACATAATGTACAAAAGAGAGAGAAAACTGATTGAACATGTGGTCGGGAGCAATAATGATGACTAACAGCTTACTTTGAATAAGTGCACACATACACTACTATAGGTGGGAATCACCAGAGACCCCACGATACGATATATTGGGATTATCACGTGTTTTTCAACTGCAAATTATGTCCATAAAGGTAAACTTAAAATACATTTAATTTAATAAAGAAGTCCACAGTCTTCCGCTTCAATCATTTTTATTGCTGACAAACTGTCTGTATTACAGTTAATTCCAACTTAACTGAATTCAAATATGTGGACTACTGTGCAATTACAGTTATTTCCAACACCAAAAAGATTGATTTGTTTTTTAAATTTGTTTACAAAATATCTATATTTAGTGTCCCTGTATCGATACAATATCACCACGCAAAAATATTGCGATACTATGCTGTATCGATTTTCGCCCCCACCCCTACTATACACATATGTGTAATGTCTTGGTCATGGTTGTTGACAAGGAAGAAGAGTGGTAAAACGCTCCCAGAAGTTGGTATAATGTAGAATCAGAACAAGTGATTGTTATAACTGTCTTTTGGTTTCCACGGAATCACGACCCTGACAGTTCACTGATTGGAGGGGTATTTCCTTCGGCACAGGAGGATATGCTGCTGGGGTGTCAGCAGTTTAATGGGATTTCCATGGCCATGATCTGCTCCACCTCCGCGTGCCTATTTTCCTTTAGTCTGACTAGGAAGAGGTGAAAGAGGCCACTGGCCATTATAGCACCAAGCTGATCAACTCAATACTGGATTACACTGTTAGACGCCTGCAGCTTATAGACTCTTTCCACTGTTAGTCCTGCACCAGTACTTCCTACTGCACTGCATTCTAACTACAGCTGTATTTGTTAGGTCTTACTGAACATAATCTTAATTTAGGATAATTTTAAAACTGCTGTCAAATCAGTTTATTTCTTGTTTAAATTTAAAGGGGGAGAGTTCTGTGGCACTGCATATTAGCTTGAGCAGTTCAGAAAGAAAGCACTGGCTTTGGTCTTTTGTTACGCTTGCAGAAAACACAACCAGCAAAAGCTCTTTCGAACAAAAAGCATAATATGAGTCTTCTTTGTATAGGCATACATGTACAACTCAGCCCATGTGACTGATATCTTATCATGTCTGTGTGTGTCATGTGACTGCAAATGACAATGCAAGCTTTATTGACATTATAAAAAATTTTTATAATGTAGTGGTCGGAGCTTTGGTGGCAACTGTTGCTGTGACATTCACCAGCACCAAAATGTGGTGACTCATGGTAACAAATTCACTTCACAAGTTTATGAATAGTGCCGTTTTATATGGTAAGTACACACTAATGCACTCTCAATTTTAGTATTCATTCTTCCCTCTCAACTTTTCACATGTACAATCGTACATGTGTACAAGGACAGACCAGATGTAAGTGAGTTTAGTTTCAATGTTATTACGCCCAACATTAGAAAAGCACATGCCTGCAGCTGTGCTTTATTCTCTACTCTCTACCTCTATTCTGTAAAAACCAGCTATGTCGGGAGAAATCAGATGTTTAATTATTTTACTTTTAAAAACATGCCGTTAATGCTTCACCAGGTAAATGTGTCACTTATACTACCGGAAGCCATTCTTTAAATCAGGTTGATAAAGAAGGTATATTACTTTGCTCTCCTAAATACTTTGCTGGTGTAACTATTACTAGTACAGGTATCCTAGATGTTCTACTTAGATAACTGATATATTTCTTAACGTTAGTGTGGCCAAAGATCAAGGGCACCATTATTGCTGCAGGTAGCAAAGGCGTTCTTGGCTTAGCTTGGCTTGAAGTCTCTTTTTTCCCACCGCATTAGTGCTTCAGAAACATAGGAGAGCTGTGAGAAGGTTGTAAACAAAGAAAATAGAGGAAGTAGAACTTCACAGGTAACAGATTTATATAAAACAATGACGTTTTGCATCTACTACATAGATGTAAATGTGCTGACAATGCTTAGTAACAGAGTTAACAGGGTTGTGGTTTGCAAAGATAATTTTTATCAGTTTTTGTGGTTTACTGTAGTTGAGAGTGGGAGCTTTAAATCCTTTAATGATACCATGTGAAACGTGTCATGACAACTTTATTGTTGTCATACATGTACTGGTAGTCTCACTACATTTCTTTGTTGCATATACTCACATGCAAATGAAATGTTTGTGCATATGTGCCAACCATGTTTGCAAACCACATGTTTGTATGAAATGGGTTTTATTCTCAACTTAGTTTCTGTGTATTTTGTTTAATTTCTGTGTACCCTGTATGGTGCAGTTAATTACATCTTGTGTATTTTATGAAACAAAAGATGGAGAATGAAGATTGCCAACGAGCTACACCTGAACATATCATTTTGTATTAAACTGGGATATTAAATCATTATCATTCTGCTAAGAAGTTTCAGTCTGCAGTTTCTAAGTGTGCAAATATTAATTGTGCTGATTATTTATGTTATCACATTAGGGATGTATTTACTAATGATGAAGAAAAACAAAACTACTCTTTGTCTAAATCCCCGCTACCAGGCCACAAAATTTTTACTGTTACTAGTATTTACATCACTCACCATGATATGAATGTATTACACAGAAAAAAGCATAATCTGCACATAGATTGATGTAAGCCTCCCAAGGGGAGTTTAGCTTTCACAGCTTATACACAGCACAGCATGTTAGCATGACACAACAGACTCTTGTATACTGCTATAAGAAAAAAAAACATTGTTCCTAGAAAGGTGTAGGTGCTCGTGATGAAACCGGTTTTTTTACAGTGCCAGGAAGTGTTTAGACTGTTCCAGCCTCAGCAGGAGTAAAGGTCAAGGTTTTGAAACCCGTTTAAGTGATTCCTAGTATCTGTTTTACATATTTCTTCGAACCAACTGCATAATAATTAATGCCCATATTTTGTGATAAGAGGACAGATTAAGAACTGTCTTGAAGCTATACTTCTGTAATGCCAAACCTGATAGTTATTATGATAGTTATTTCTGCTTCGAAATAACTGTATGATCTTAAACTGCCACAGTTTCCTTATCCATAATGTGAAACTTTCAAATACAATCAACTATGATTTAGTATGTAAACAGTCCCATTAGCTTATTTTGTTTGCCCTGTAAAAAGTAAGTTAATATAAACCTGAAATATGTGACTATGCAGTAAATCATTATTGTGTACTTTGTGCAGCTGTACCCTTCAGCCTTCCAGAAGATAGAACAAGGTTCTTAGAAACTGTAGCTCCACTGCTGTAGTGCTGAGCTGTGTTGGTCAGTGCCTACTGAGAATGCTGTGACCGTGTATGAGATAGAAACATTCCTTAACCACCAATGCAAAGGTGGGCTGTTGCCCAAGGATCATCTTTCTACTCTGCTTACGTTTTACCTAAACATGTCACTTGACACATCGTCTTCGGGCCTTTTGAAATTGAGAGGCTGCTGATGAACACAAATCATAAATGTTTCACAATCATTAGTCTGAATTTAGTTCTCAGCCACCTGTGTGACTCATTTTAGATTTTTTTACACACTCTTTTTTTTACACCTTAGGAAGTATTGCTACTTATTTAGATCGTAAATCAATTTCAAGACTAGAGACACATCTTTATATAATTACTTTGCTAATATATATAATTTTCAATTGTATAGTTATAATTTATCGAAGTACATAAGGTCACCATTTTTAACTTATCTGCATGTACAACTCTAGAGCAAATCAGCAGCTAAAAGTTTCCTTTCTCTGATGGCCACAGATGTGAAGGGATGGTTAATGTGGTTAACAAATTTTAGTGCCTCTAAGGTTATACTAAGGAAAAATAGTTAAATAGGTACTCCAGCTGAGAATCTATAGGATGGTGTAAACTTAACACCCAGACATTACTATCTATGATGGAAGAGTTCTGCACTGTTGGCCAGCACTTTCCCAGCTTAGCAGCTTATTCAGTTTGGACTACTGGTTACGTAAGAAGGCTATATGCAGCAGGAGACTAATCCCGTGCCTTGGCCTTAATGCCAATTATCAGATCATGGCAATGTTACCGAAATTAAGGCATCATAAAGAAGAACACAGTGATTTGTTGTGTGTAACAGCTTTAAAAAGAAGTCTGCAAATATACTTAAAAATTAGAAAAATGTCATGTGGAGCAACAAGACCATTACATAAGTTAAAATGAAGTTAGCATACCAGTTGACATGACATGTCATGACAACACTTGCCTAGGTTGCCACACCCTGGCCAGTGTAGCAGCACTTTATTTACTGTATGTAAAATTTACCTGCAGGCGTAGAGCATATTGTGAAACGCACACACACAAGTCAGCAAGGCAGTTGGCAGACATTCAAAACAGTTGGTAAGTAAATAGTCTTGCGTGTTGAGGCTTGTATTCAGTATAATATTTCACAAAAAAAGTGACGTTCCTAAAAATACTGAATACACCATGCATTTTCATTGGAGCACCCACGTGTTTCCAACAAAGATCACTGTTAATATTTTAAACACATTGTGTATGAAAAACAGCCAGGAGCCGCTGGTGCCGTGCTGTGACATGCTTTTGGGATTGGTTGCAGGTGGAGCGTGCATGATGAAAGTTTCCCTACAAGTTGTATGTTTTTGTAAGAGAATAAGACTTCTCACTGAGTTAAATTAAAATACAACCACAGTATTGTTGATATTCTTCAAAATACTGTTTATATTCTGTTTTCTGATACATGATGCTATTATTTTTTTTCAGCACATCATGGTGGTGTTTAGTTACATGCAGATAAGATGAGAAAATGATTGGGCATCTCTACAGACATTGTGTCTTTTACTGCCTTGTTATGTTTCTGTTTGAGATGTTTTCTTTGGAACCCAGTACTTTGGGGATTGTTGTTTGCATATAATATTATACTATACTATATGTATAATAGCATATTATTTATTTAGAATTAATTTGATTTGATCTAATATTAATAATATTCTAATATAAATCTAATAGTTTTGAATACTCTGAGAATTTTAGACTAGATTACAAAAGGTCAAAAGGTCCTGTTCAATATTTCAAATTCTCAACTGACAGAAATGATTCATCAGTAATCACGGGAAAGGCAGAAAATATTTGTGGTAAAGGTCTTTTTGGCATATTTAATTTTTCACCTTCTATTTAACTTATATTTTCCATGATTCTATATTTTTCGACTTAGCTTGTCTTCCTTGTGGCTCAGAGATAAAGGGTCATACCGAGTATTAACTAAAACATCTGCACATGGCTTAGACAATGGAGATTTCTGTGTGAACGGGAGTCTGGCTGGCCGGCAGCAAAGCAAACCAGGCTTTTAAATGTGTGTGTCCTCGTTGTTCAGGCACAAACTCAAACTTAGGTTATGTAATCAGTTACGCTGCATGTGCCAGCTGGTAGCGGTAGCCAGAATGGAGAGGATGTTTTTTAATCCTTAGTGAAATAACATACATTCTGTACAACATTGCTTTCTATCAGTTCATTACTTTTATATGTTCGGGCTTTATGTCCTTTTAAATACTTATAATATCATGTCCGTTTAAGACATGTCCATAGGTTAAATGCAGAAATCAGTAATGTTCTCAAACTAACAGGTTTTTAATTGTATTCTGTATCAGTGCTGAAATATTTCATGTGGGTTTTTTTTATACTATACTATTTTGAACTGTTTCCATGTGGTTTTCTTTTGTCACGAAAACGTATCATTACTTAATTTAACACGTGCAGTTCTGCTGTTGTGTATTGCATTAGACGCTGCGGTTTGTGTGATTTGTCAAAAGAACACATCTGCTAGTTCCCCCATTCTCATCTTTATTTTTTTGGTCTCCATCCAACAGCCAACGCTTTGTGGTGCCCTGATGAAGAATATCATGGAAGCTATCCTGCTGTTGTTGCTGCTATTCTTCACGCCACATGCAAAGGGAACACGTAAGTGTTTTCATCTAGCCTGGCTTGAAACACCTCTGGCAGGCAGGTGTCTGGTGATTGTTGCTGTTGACACAGGAAACAGGAGCCAGAGCTGCCCAATAATTAGATGATAGGTAACATTGCTGCTTACCTGTGGATATTTTTGTGGTGTATCAAACATTATTCCCAATTCACAACTAATTTTTATTTGCTTGTAACTGTGCAAGAGCAGTCCTGTTTCGCTGTTTTTGTCATCTACAGTAGCAATGTTTATGTATAAATGTGTCTATCTATCTATTGATTATCTAACATATAATTTACATATTCACAGTATGAGTTGGAAACTGTCTGTGAACGCTTAACAACATAAGCTGACTGGACTGTTTTTTTTTAACTGACAGTATTTTTGATTTGCATACAGCTGGAATTGTTTACAAAGTAACATCAAAGAGTTTAAATATGCATCAGTCCATGATGAATTTAGAACTATGGTTACTTTCCCTGGAAGTTGACACCCAAGTAAGATGATGCCAAAAGCACAATGCAGAATGCTGAGATAAAGTAAAAGCTGAAGGTTTAAAATGATCACTGGAACTGATTAAAATCTCTGGTCATGAGTTTACCACATTATATATAGTGATGGATTGATTCATACCGAGGAAGGGTGATTCAGTCGGAAGTGACCCTAAATACCAACTAAATTACTTAAAACAAAAAAAATAGTCCTTTTGGAGTTTGTTGTTAGATGCTGTAGATTGAGTTCACACCAGACATCCTGAATATGTCTGAGCTGAAGCAGTTCTGTAAAGAAGAATGAGCCAGAATTCCTACTGTCTAATCTGCAGCTACAGAAAACCCTTCTTTGAAGTCATTGCTGCCAAATGATGTTCTATCAGATATAAATTATGTGTGTGAAAAAGACACAAAAGATTATAAATGCTGATGCATCATTAGCTTAAGGACATTGTTTTGTCTTTTCTTGTGACCTAAATAAAGATTATATTACATTTTATGGCCAGTTAATGTAGATTTCAAAGAGTTAACATACTTTGTCTTGATACTAATTTTTTATTCTTTCTTTTTACACATTTCTGTGTATCTTTAGGCCAAAGCCCACCAGGGAAACCCGCACTGACCAGCTGTCGTTCTCCTGAGAAAGAGACTTTCACCTGCTGGTGGGAGCCAGGCTCTGATGGGGGACTAACCACTACCTACCGCCTGTACTATCGCAAAGAAAAGTGAGTGGCTCTCAGATTCACGCAGTAATACCCTGTATGTCATACATGTATGTTCACCATCATGTACGAAATGTAAGGTGGAGGAGCTGGCTTAATCTTGTCCAGACTGGGAAGCTCTAGATATCTGAAGGGTGATAACATTGTATCAATTTCCATGTCAAAAGGAAAAGAATAAGGTATTGAGCCAGTGTAGCTGACAATATGGACTATGTTCTCAAGGTCAGCACAGTTGTGGAATGGAACATTTATGTTCACCTATAAACTGTCTGGCAGCTTTACAAACAACAATTTCCCCAAGCGAATAAATACAATCATTGTTAATCAATATAATTATTTGTCATTATTAAAGTTCAAATATCAATGCAAACTGAGTCAGGAATGATTAGGACAGGACCGACAAAGGCTCTGACAACACATCAGTTTAATGGATGTAGAGGGGATGGGGGAGCTGGACTGAGGAGGGTGCCTGAGTGTGGCAGGTAGGTGTCTGTCTCTCCATAGGCCAGATGAGTGGAGGACTGAGCAGGTAGGTTGAGGGTGATTGCCTGGATGAATGGTCAACAAGATGACTCACTGGGCCGTCAGGAGCACAGAGGGAGAGATGCACATGATGTTCTTACTCCAATATATGTGCAGCCTCACTTCACAGCAGGGAGCTTAACTCCCTTAACTTAATTGCTGAGTGTAACGCGAGTAGGAGCTCGTACTCTCTTTCCGAGCTCTACACCCTACTCAACAGGTCTACTCAATCACCACCAGTTGCTGCCACAGCAACAATGACATGTTCCCCTGATTCCTAAACATAAGCAAGCCCTGTTGTGTTGTGCCCAGGTCTACTGGGATTTGAACACAAATGCCTGTGGCCGTGACCAAGTGCTCACGTCACCAGAGCTATTTTCCATGTCCTGTGAAAAACAACACAGTTGAGGTAGGACAGAAGCTTGTGTAGGACCTTTTGACAGTGACCTGAAAAAAGATTAAAACCAAACAATATGCAAGGTGCAGGCATAACAGAGCAGCATAAAATGAGTATAGATAACAAGAGTGCTAATTGAGAGTGCAGGAAATAGGAATGTAATTACACAGGTATTGTCCTTTAAACACAGCAGTTGTCCACCTATTTTTGTTGTTGTTAAATGCTAAGATAATTTTCTTCTATTTCTGTCTGCAATTCAGAAAAACATGGGCCCAAATTTATCTTGCAATTACCCTGCCTTCCTGTCTATCTAATCTTCACACATACACACACACACACACACACACACACACACGTACACACATACGCATGTGCACACGATGATTTAGGAACGGTAGCATGAAGAATGCATGCCATTCTTTAGAAATGCAGTAGTGCAGTACAGTACAGTACAAACATACTCATGTGATTACGTGCTGTTCCCCTGCTTCCCTTGCAGCTCTGATAAAGTGTTTGAATGCCCCGATTACCACACTGCCGGGAAGAACTCCTGCTTCTTTAACAAGAATGATACAACCATCTGGGTCAACTACAACATCACTGTTGTGGCCACCAACGCACTGGGCAGGACCTCCTCTGACCCTGTGGATATAGATGTGGTGTATATTGGTAAGCAAACGTGCGCAACCTTTATTTGTTCTGAATGCTTTAGCATTATTTTTAACGCACATCATGCTTCGACGATTTTTTTATCATTAGGATTAAAAAAGTGTATTTTAACACACAGTCACACAGCTGCGTAACGGTAGGCTGGATTACCTAATCCTCCCTCCCTGCAGAATAAAGATTGTTTGTAGTAAAACATAAAGTTAAATAAATTGAGCGATTTAAAGAATAAAACAGGTGATTAACTATGTTGTTACCCAAGCCTTATAATTGTTTGCACTCTAAACCCCAGTTATTGTCCTGGAATTGTTAGAACCACTGCCACAGTGTTGCACTCGCTGACGTGCTCCTTTATTATGATCAACAAAGACACTGTAGATTGTTTTGAGTCAATCCCACACGCATCATCCTGCTGCCATAAATAATCACTATATCACCAAACACGTATTAATCCATGGCTGAAAATAGTCCCAGACAACTGTACAGTGCACATCTGTTTTGGGAAATCCTTTTTAATATCTTTTTGATCTGTTTTTAAACTAGGAACACGTGGGAATTGGAGATGAGAGTCAGATTTTATTATCGAGAGGCAGATATTTTTGGTCTCTTTCTTTTATTTACAGTTCTGCATGAAGGCATTTAAATATAAATACTGGTCACATCTTCTTGAAATTATATAACAATACACTCACTGGGCACTTAATTAGATACTCCTGTAAAATGTAATGCAACCTAATACAGCAGTTATACTATGAATTCTACTTTCACTTCTACTATATGTTTATAATAATGGATCATTGTGGGTGGTGGAGTGTACATTATATCAAGAGGTGTTTCTAATAATTTGGCTCCTTATTTAATATGGTGGTCAGAACATTTGAAACAATTCTTAATATAATGCACTACAATATAGCTGACCTAAATGATAAACATGTGGTAGAAATGATAATCTTCTTAAAGTAGACTCTATGGCAGAGCTGCATTACAAGTTTACCTAATAACATAAAGACCAGTGGGTGTATATCATGTAAATATTGTTTGAGATATAAAATTAGCCCTACTCTGATATGTGGCTATAGAATTCATGGTAGAACTGCTGTGTTAAGCATGTTGTTTGGTTTATGAATTAGACAAAGGAATATAAAGTCACGTAATTAAATGACTATTCACCTTGCCCTAGAAGCTGCTTATCTGCTTCTCATTCAACCATCTTTATTGTTTGTTGTTTCTCAACAGCGTTTTCTGTAGCTTATCAGTCCTAAAAATATCTACATGATTTCTTTGTCTTAACTCACAATTGTCAACTGTCTGTCTCCAAGAAGATAATTTAAAGCCTAAATAATAGCATTTATCTCAATCATGATGTCACACACAGATAAAGATATATCCACAAGGACACTCCTGCATTGATGGTGTTCATATGCTGGAGGTTTGCATTGGTTTACAATTTCACAGAGGATGACAAACACTCCTGTCTAGTTGGCACAATGGGAACTCGTTCTGTAGGGGTTTAGCTTGATGCCTTACGCAGTCACATTTAGTTTGCGTGTTTTTGTTTTACTGTTCTTTTCTTCTGTTTTTCAGTTTTTTATTATCCACCTTAGTCTCTTTCTCAGTTTCCCTCTCATTCCCACACACAAAACACATTGTCTACTTATTCACATTTTCTCTTTCTCTTATCCAGTGAAGCCTAATCCTCCAGAGAAGGTGACAGTTAGTGTAATGGAGGACAAGGATTGGCCCTTCTTACGGGTGTCATGGGAACCGCCACATAAGGCTGACACCCGCTCTGGTTGGATCACTCTCATCTATGAGCTCCGCGTCAAGTTGGAGGGGGAAGATGACTGGGAGGTATGTAACTCATTGCTGGTGCAAGGGGGTGGCCTGACAATTAAAATGTTTGTCTTTCAAATGTGAAACCTGAGCATTATGTTAGTTAACTAGCTCAAGTATCATTGACAATGAAAAATCCCTGGAGCCCTCCAGTAGTAGTTGAGCATAACCTCTGACCTCTCAGTTAACATTCACATGATGGTAACAGTAAAAATTTTCATTATAAGGATGTTTTCTAATAAACTTCCTTATGAAGTCATGTAAATTCTTATTTTGTATAGTTCTATATGTTAACAACATGAGGGACTGACCAGACTGTCAATCGTGTTCTCTATTTCCAGGTGCATGTTGCGGGCCAGCAGAAAATGTTTAACATTTTCAGCCTGCGGTCAGGCGGCACATACATTGTTCAGGTGCGCTGTAAGCCTGATCATGGCTTTTGGAGTGAATGGAGTTCCTCTTCATACAGCAAAGTTCCTGACTGTAAGATATCTATCATCAATTTTACACTACATATCTATGTCATATAATGATGTATTTAATAATGTATGTATTAAAGGAGTATTTCACTTTCTCATTTTACCAATAGTTAGATGTAAATATTGACAGTTGACAGTGGTGCAGAGATTAGAGTAGCTGGCAATTGTCAAATGTCACGTCCCGGTCCTTCCCTAGTGCTGGTTCAAAGCCTGGTGGGAAAAGTTGTGTCAGGAAGGGCATCCGGCGTTAAAATCCTTTCCAAAACAATATGTGGAGTGATCCGCTGTGGCAAAAGAATTTACATCATATAATCTAATTTGTTTAATTCATTGAGATAGGCATACATTCTTCCAGGCCGTACAGTTTGAGGCTAGTCCAGGCTGAGCTATAATTACATTCCAATCCTACGAACAATCCCTCCAGGAGAGGTTCTCTTGGTATGGTCTTGTATTCTGAAGCATCCTTAATGTGGGGGCTACAAGAGCAGTTATGCAGTTTTCCTGTGTGGAACCATCCTGGTGATGTGACCAGAGAGCCACAACAGTGTGATGATTACTGAAGCAGCTGCAGCTGAGCACTGGAGAGCCTATAACCTCACAACCTTTGCACAAACAGCCTCCATCTCTGCAGCACAGAGAAGGACATATAATAAGTACAGCCTCAGTTTGCTAGAGGTGGTAGTGGCATGCCCAATCCTACGTAAACAAACAAGACATAACATGTTAATTAGTCATCTAGAGGTGCTGGTAGGTGCATTTTTACTTCAGGACAAATCCAGGCTTGCTGTTTCCACTGTTTTATCTTTTTTTTTAAATCTAAGCTAAAAGCTCCATATTTACCTAACGTAGGCATGAAAGTGTGAATCTTCTTATCCAACCATATTTCCCAAAATCTGAACTATTGCTCTGACTAATCATTGATGGGGCAAAGCCATGACGATTACATGATTATGCATTAAACTCCTGTTGATAAAGGCAAAGTTGCATGTTGCACTGAACCATTCACATCATTATGTGGTGTATTACAGATTTCCATCGGGAGAAGTCAGTGTGGATCCTCATCACAATCTTTTCTGCCTTCATCTTCCTCATCCTCACATGGCTGGTATACATGAACAGGCACAGGTAAAAGAATGGTCATGAGTTCATTATGCAGTTTGTTTGCACCTATGTATTACTTATGCAAACTTAATAATACTACAGTGCAACAGCTATTGACAACCCATTTACATATAAATGTAAATAAAATGATATAAAATATTAATTTTAATTGTCATCTCGTATTTATTGATTTGACTTTGCAGCTTTAAAGCCCTAACGTAGGTTTCTGTTTTTTCTTTCACACGTGAAGTCTGAAGCATTGTCTTTTGCCACCAGTCCCTGGTCCTAAAATCAAAGGATTTGATAACCAACTTCTCAAGGTAAAGTAGCAATCACTTAAATATAATTTTGACTCCTATTAATTAGTAGATTATTTATTTAATCTACTACAAAAAGACATATTTCCAAAAGAAAAAATGCATTTCTGTCACTGAGCAATTTCCTTCTTTGTGTGTAGAATGGAAAATGTGTGGAGGTCTTCAGTGCACTGGTGGTGTCTGACTTCCCCCCAACCAAGCCATCTAACTATGAGGATTTGCTCGTGGAGTACCTAGAAGTGTATGTTCCCGAGGAGCAGGAGCTGATGCTGGAAGAAAGAAAGCATCAACATGATAGTTACCTCAAATCTGAGGGCTCCACATCTGACAATGACTCCGGCCTTGGAAGCTGCAACAGCCACACTATGCTGATGGATAAGAGTGGAGAAGCAAAAGAAGAAGAGAGACAAAGAGATCAGGAAGGGTGTCGAATGAGGATGGAGGCAAAGAGGCACCAGACGCACTGGGAGGAGGAGGCGCTGACCTATGTTCATGAAGAAGTGGTTAGCCCTGACATGTCCAGTGCTAGGGTTAAGACCTGGCCTTCTGTGTTTTCCCCACTTCCCCAATACAGCTCAGGCCCACTGGACCAACCAAACTCACTTGGGATGGTCAAACAGCACTGCCTCTCAGACAGCGTGTTTCTCGCAGGCTCCACATCCTCCTACCTCGCTCAGCCTTGCCACGGCACCAAAGAAGATCTGGAATCAAGCTATTGGGAGATCTGCTTGAGCAACAAGCAACCTCATCTGCAACATCCCCAGAAGCAGACCCCCCACCAGACCCGCAGTGACCTCAACATCTCAAGCACTGGACACAACCAAGCAGCTGTTTGTCTGCAGTCGCCTACTCTCCGGCCCACTGAGTATGTTGAAGTGCAGCGGGTCAACGAGGAGGACATGGTGCTTCTCCAGTCTGTCGCATCAGGCCGTGGCCGTGGTGATGGCTGCTCCCAGATGTACCTGGGGGAGTACTATAGCAAAGTGAAGGGGGTGCAACATGACAACACACTACTGCTCCAGAGTAAGGTGACAGAAGAAGAAGTGAACAGGTGCTCTTGTGATGACCAGGAGACGAATGGAGCCACAGATATCTGCTACACATCGTCCATCGGTACCACTACCCAGAAACCTACAGACTGCATTCGCATGGCCAAACCAGTCCAGAACCAAACAGTTCTGGCAACAAGTGGATATGTGGACACTGCTGCCATGTTCACACTGCCCACTTACTAGGTGCTCCATAAGCCCAGATCTGGGACATTGCATGACCTGTTTTAGGCTGGAACTGAGACAAAAAATAACACTGGATCACCCTTTTAAGTAAGACTGCGAGGGAAATATTTTGCTGTTACAGAGTTAGTGTTATTTATTTTTTCCTCTATATATAAGAGATACATTTTCACTGGCACCACTGCAGTGACAGTTTTTGAGAAGCCATATGAGTTTGAATGAATGATCGTAATTATAGTTGTCATTAAACTTTATAAACAATATGACTGGTTGTATAAATTATGTGGTACTACACGCTTTCGTTATAACAATCTGTTATAAAAGAACAGGCATATGTCCGACGATCTCCTAAAATTGTGTATATAAATGACAGAGGAAAATAATTGCTTTAATA
This sequence comes from Ctenopoma multispine, assembly GCA_034779795.1. Lineage (NCBI taxonomy): Eukaryota > Metazoa > Chordata > Actinopteri > Anabantiformes > Anabantidae > Ctenopoma > Ctenopoma multispine. The sequence continues at coordinate 6,445,632 of JAUYWH010000004.1, forward strand.
GCTTATCTATTTTTCATTCAGAGATTATTTTATATCTATATAAATTTTCACTGCTTTATTCAGTTAAGTGATATTTTTTGAAAAGAGGTTATTTCTACACAGATGTTTAGTGTTTTGGATGGGAAATTATTGTCATGATACTCTGTTGGCCATGTACAACATTAACCTTAAGTGTCTCCATCTCTGTTGTTTAACAGTGATTCATTGCTGTGTTTTACCTTTGCTTTTCTTTTGTATGTATAAATACTGTATATACCTATGTATAGCTTTATAAACAGTCAACCATTCATTCACAAAATGCTATTTGAAGCAGTAGTGAAATCCTTTTTTGACAGCTTGCATTAAGAGTCATCCTTGTAATAAATTTACAGTGTACTGTAATGTGATGTGTTTTCCTACTGTTTTTAACATATACAGTAAGAGCGAACCACACGTAAAAATCCCTACAAGAAATCATGCTTTCACCAGAAAAAAAAACATCTAGACATCCTCCATAGCTAGAAAGACCTGTGTTTGAATCCAAATGTTTGCAGAGATGCCTTTTCTCGTGGAGTTTGCATGTTCTCCCTGCGCCTGCTCTGCGTGGGTTTTCTCCACTCCCACCCTCCCACAGTGTCCCCGGACAAGACACTGAACCAGAACCCTATCAATTTAATCAATTACATTATTATTATTATTATTATAGTTTTAGCAGCAATGGTATTTAAAGTACTGAAAGAACAAGAAGATTATCATAGTAACCGTATTTCGCATTATTATTTTGGATTGCATCTATTGACTATTTTCATTATAGATTAGTCTGCTGATTATGTACCCACTTAATTAAATAATTTCTGTTGACTGTTTGGTTTGTAAAACCAAAACAGAAAAAGAAAATAATCCAATAGCAATTAATAAGAGCCCAAAGTGACACCATCACTTGTTTGCTTGGTCCAATCGATATAGTACAGACCTTAAATTATGAAAAATAAATTACAATCAGTAGAGGAAATGATTGTAATTTTCTCTGTTCTTGTAAATACTGTTTGATAGATAAAGCATTACATTTCTAAAGTCAGCTAATGTGGTAAATGTAGTGTAGTAAAGTATAATATTTTCCCTCTGTACTTTGTAAAGCATGTCAAATAATTATGTTCCTCAAAATTTCACTACTAACATATACCTAACATATACATGTAACTTTGTAGTAAGTATTTATTTAGATTGAACATTAGGAAGATACTGATATTCTACTAAAAGCTCAGTTGTGAGACATTTTGCTTTATGTGCTATGTACATGGAATTTACAAGTTTAGAGCTTATGTAGTAGCACATTTGGTACTGTGTATTCTTGCCTCAGGTTTATATAATATTTTTTTTGTTAACTGATACATAATCAACTCCAAATATAAATCCCTACCAGAAACCCATCATCAGGAGGCACAAGGTTAGATGCCAAAGTAACAACAGCTAATAATGTTAATTTGATCAATTTGATCATTTGTGACTAGTCAAAACTACAACTGCTAATAAAAATAAAAAATCCCAATAAGAGATATCTGTATTTACATTTTCATTGACCTAAATAGAAAAACTAATTATATCTACAATTCAGTTTTGCCTATCCATAATCTGAACTCCAGATATATTTAATTCAAAATAAAGAGATTTATAATGCAATTTTGAGTAGTCATAAATCCAATTGGAGATATATTTAATTGGGTACATTTAAAAGAAAATTATTAATGATTTTTTTTATGCCTCAAACTAATGTATTACTAGTCAAAATTAAATTGTAGTTATCTGAAATTGGAGTTATGACAAGTAAAAAAAAAACACTGCAGATGCGTGAAATGTGAATTCAGTCTATCTAATAAATGCTATGAGCTCGTTTTAGATGTTTTAAATGATATAACTGACCTATGTCATGTGATTTTGAATATTCTCAAAATAATTATGACTAGTGCAAATTCTATGATATCTTTACATAGAATTTCTTAAAGATGAAAGATATCTTGAATTACACGTTTGACTAGTCATAATGTAATTAAATATGTCTTGCAGTCACATTACGTTCATGCAAAACTGAATTATAGATATTTTAAATTAGCCTAGTTTTCTTTAATAAGTAAATCTTTCAGTAAAATTTCAGAAATGTATCTTTAACTGGAAATTTGACCGGTCAAACTGTAGTTGCAGATATGATAAATTCAGTTTTGACTAGTAGTCAGGAATACATTGCAGAACATGATTACAACATATTAATTAATAACATATTAATATTACATATGTTAAATTGGCTTAAAGTAGACTTTCATTACAAGTCTTCACACCAGGCTGACTGTCCTTCTCATCCAGGTTATCTCGGAGAGCCATGCAAGAACCGAAGTTTGGACCCGGAAACAGTTTCATCATTGGAGAGATCCGTTACTTAAAAAGCGGTTTCTGGCGGCTGGAGAGTGAGTTTTTGACTGACGGTGAAGGGAGTCAGATCACACCGTGTCCTCTGTTTCTGCTCAACATGTTTAAAGTCGTGTCCTGTCTGAGTGGCCGTCGTGCAGTTTTAAGCGGAAAGTCCTGCTCTCGGCCCAGTTTGGGCAAATTCCACTTGGCAAGTGGTGAGTTATCACGGAGACGACCTGACGGGCTGCAGCTGAAAAACTTCATTTGCCGATTTCTTTTGAACGACTTTGAAATGTTAATAATAGATTTAGTATATCGAAAAAAAAGACAAAAAGAAAGTAGTCTTGTTACAATAAGTTACAACCTTGCAAACATTACAGAAATGATTAATTAACCATCGACATATTTGCTGATATGTTCAAGCAGGATTTGGTTCAATTGCGTGTATTTTTCTAAATCATATTACTCTATAATTATATATTATTACATTATTATATTATTTTATTTTAATGTGGTTGAGGCTAAATAATTGAAATCTTTGTATAATGCATTAAGGTTCAGCACCACAACTACATGCTCCAGTTGGATCATTAATCAGTTATGCATGTTAAAGTGTCATCAGGGTTTTAATCGGATCTATGATAAAAAATAAAATAAAAGCAGCAACAGTAATGAAAACAGATAAATCTAATCTTTATCTGTCAGTAGACAATAAAGGTGTAAAAAGAGAGATGAGACCCAGAGGTTGTGAGACCTCATCCGTCCAGTGCTCTCCCACAGATATCCCGGAGATGCCACCGTGCAATTTCAAACCAGAGGAATACAAGGTAAGAGCACCATGCTTTAGGTGTCCAGGACAGTGTCTCTGATTTGCACAGCTAGGTCCTGCAGACTCTAATAGTTGATCAATGCACGGAGAGTAGCTTATTCACGGGCTCAGTTCAAAGGAAAGCAAAAAGAGAAACATCTTATACTAGACTTCTGTCCTGTGTTTTGTGTTTTTTGCTGCCCAGGGCATGTCCAAAGAACAGATGATAGAGATTCGCAGAAAGAACTGCAACCCCATGATCATGAAGGTTACATACTATAAGAAACCAGTGTTCATCCACCAGGGATACATGCAGTGGCTATGGGATGTAGACGGGAAGCGGTATCTGGATATGTTTGCTGGTGTTGCTACTGTCAGTGTGGGCCACTGTCACCCGTAAAGTATTTTTTTCTTTGCTTTCACACAGTGACAGTGTTTTGTTGTGTTGCCGTTCTGATATCTGTTTGCACAGGAAAGTAACAGCAGCCGCAGAGCAGCAGCTGAAGAGACTGTGGCACACCACTAACATCTACGTCAATCCTCCGCTTCATGAATATTGTGAGAAACTAGCTTCTTACTTCCCAGATCCTCTTAAGGTATGGTTATGTTTTTAATGTTGGTCAGCAGAGGAGCTTGCATAAATAAGCTTTGGGTTGTAATAAAAACGTTTGCTGGTCTGTGTTCCGCTGTTCAGGTGATTTATCTGACCAACAGTGGCTCTGAAGCCAATGACCTGGCTATGTTGATGGCTCGGCTCCACACAGGCAACTATGACATTATCACTTTCAGGTATGAGTGATAAGCAGAGAAAATGCAAATAGTAATGTTGGACATATAGTAAATTAGCTCCTGCTCAAAATATAGAAATATATTGAGGATGTTTGTGCTTGAATTATTTTCATCCAGTATGTGATACACCGTCTAGATTGATATGTTGGTTCTATGTAATCTAAATTGACTGAACTGTTTGTGATTGATTTTTCCCTTCCAGAGGATCATACCACGGTGGCAGTCCACAGACTATGGGTCTTACTTCCAACGCAGCATATAAATATCCCATTGCCAATGGCTTAGGCTGCACCAACGTATGTGTGCATTAACATATTACAAAATCATACAGTTGATAATGCACATTATTGTTTCTGTTTTAATGAAGATGCCTGTTTAATGTGGTCATATAAAAAGACAGACGTATGTATGATAAATATAAAATAAAATAACAGAAAACCGAGGGGAAGCTGTGAAATATCATTTCATCAGTTAATGCATACGCATGCTAGGAAGCAGATAGAACAGACACACAGTAAATGCTCAGACAGCATCTGTCTAAAAAAACAACTGCCGTTCCAAGCAGATGCTCCAAGCTGTTTCTAAGCTTAAAATGTGTTGGAGCTAATTAGCTGTCAAACATTTTTGTGTTCTCTGTCCAGTGCTTATATTATGTGCATTAACTGAACTAATTTTAAGTCACTCTGCAGTAAAAAGCATTTTTGATTCTATAGATCCAGCCAATTTTTTGGGGGGGTATTTTTCATGATTTTCATTGTGCTTTGGAGTTACGACTGACTGACTGCTGCTCTCAGGTTGAGCCAGCTAACTATGTTTCTGCACGATAAACAGACCATGTGTCCAGATGTGTTCAGAGGTCCATGGGGAGGAAGCCACTGCAGGGACTCTCCTGTGCAGACTATCAGAGAGTGTAGCTGTCCCAAAGGTACACAGAGTGTACACAATCACAATCTTCTTATAAATATTAAAACACCATAATTGTCAGCAAGATTAAGCATTATGATCATTTTTGCAATTTTCCTAATCATAATTTCATTTAATGAGTTGAGTTCATGCATGGTGCTAAAATGTGCCTCATGCAGGGAGTTCTGTGTATTTTAATTGAGTTCTTTTTCAAATTAACATGAATTTACATGCAGCACAACATGAATGTTTTGTGGGTGAATGCTTGACTTTTCAGTGTTCTGTCTTTATCCATGCTAAAAAATACATTTTAAAGTATTTTAAAGTTCAGTGTAGACATCCCTAATGGCTTAAATGGATGTGTATATCAGGTAAATTGGTTGATAATGTATACTTGTCTACCTAAAAGTGGTGAGGTTAAACAGGTAATCAGTTTAACTTTAGAAATGAGACAAAGACAAAGTTCAAAGTCTCCTACTGTTGATCATTTACCTCTTAACCTTTTACCAGGAATATTTGCTGTATAGTATCCCTATGTCTCAGCTAGACAGTCTACCAGGAAATATTTAGTACCTTAGGATATCTACATGATTGTTTACACAAAATGCTCTTATGCTGCAATATAACATCATTTATCAATCTGTCCTGATTCAACCCTGCTACTGGGCTTATGTATTATATTATATATGTCATTGTTGGTCAGTATAGACAGCACGAATAGCATGGTATTTTCACAGCCTTATTTCACTTCACAAAATATAGTATAAATACAGAAACATCCAAGATTACGTGAAAAGAGTATTTTGAACTGATGTTGCTGAAATGTGTTGAAATATAGACTTTGAACTTTGTTTGCTCCCATAGGTCATTGCATGGCAAATGAACAGTACATTGACCAGCTCAAAGAGACACTTGCTACAAGTGTCCCAAGTCGAATTGCTGCTTTCTTTGGAGAACCTATTCAGGTACTACAACAAATGTAGTCTTAGAATAATGAATGCTTCTCGTATGTCTTTTACTGATCTGCTGCTTTTGCACATTGAATATTGTCATTACTTTTAATGTGTTTGGTTTTCACAGTATGCTGCATACTGTATTACACCTTAAAATACCCAGTTCCAAATTAAACTTACAGTACATTCAGCTTTTATGTTTACTGTTTTCTCCTGGTCTGCGTCACAGGGTGACTGGTGTTTGTGTTAATTAAGATATGAATATGCTTATCACCTACGTCGCAGACACACTGTTATGGACCTCATGCACATCCAATACACAAAGACTTACACGGAAGATGAAATATCACGTTTGTTTTTTACAGGGAGTCGGTGGAGCTGTGCAGTACCCTAAAAACTACCTCAAAGAAGCTTATAAACTTGTGAGAGAGAGAGGAGGGATCTGCATTGCTGATGAGGTTAGAGCCATATTAAACTTGGACTTTCTTCCCAGCAGCACTGGTCCACAGATCATCCCTTTTTATAGAGAACCATCCTACAGGCTCTTTCTGCAGCCTCGTCGATGATTCTGCTGGCTTGTGCCAATGAAGCCCCTAACACCCACTTCTACTGACTGGCCACCCTCGCCTCTGTCATTGATCCATAAGAAAAAACATTGATCATTGCAGTTTTAAGAAATCATCTACTTTTTATTAGACAACAATACCCCAAATGCAAAAGAGAACAATATACTGCATATGCATGTTGGTCGCTGCAACTGTCTTATTTAACAAAAAAACAAGGTTGTAAAATGCTGTAAATTTGAAAAGCATCATGCTCAGTATGGCAGCTGAAGTTTCGTATGAGTCTCAGCTGAACTTCAGAGGGAATTTTTGCACAGTATGGGGGCTGTGTATTTTGGCCCCACTTTCTTAAGGTCTAGTTTCGTTGCAGGTGAAGTTTGATACAGGGTGTGTAAGAAAAATAGACAGCTGTGGCAACCAAAACACATTTTCATGTACAAAGAAGTACAAAAATATTATAATAAGACCAGCTTTTGCACCTGACAGGTCCAAACGGGATTTGGGCGAACAGGAAGCCACTTCTGGGGTTTCCAAGGTCACAATGTCATTCCTGACATGGTTACAATAGCGAAGGGCATTGGCAATGGATTTCCAATGGGAGCAGTTGTTACAACACCAGGTGAGGTCATACTGTAAGAAACAAAAACCTTGTTTTTACATCTGTTTGTATGTTCATAAAATATTTTTTACAATTACAGTATAAAGAGTGTGTATTGCACTTGAGGTAAGACTGTCTCATTGCCCAGGGGATGAGTCACGATGGGGATATGCTGGGTTTTCTTTATTTTACTGTGAGCCCTTTACCTTAGTCAATGAAGCGTCCCCAGATTATTTTTGTTGTGATTTTATTTGTGATACAAATTGAAGAATGAAAGCATCACTTGAGGTATGCTTTCTGCGTTTACTTCTATTGATTAACAGTGTAACATTTATTCATATAACCCCTGTTTATGACTCACCACATCACCCTCAAGGGTGAAGGATAAAGACAGAGAGAGCCTATCAGTTACTTCGAATAACTGCAGTATTTTCTAGTGTTCCCTCTTATGCTCATTGCTATGACTCTACCTTCTTACAGTGTCAAGAAAACATTACTTTCTGTATTTATATATAAAGTGTGATTAAGTATACAGTGACGGTGCAGGTTGTAAAAAGTATGTATGTATGGCTGAGGTTTGAATTGAACACACCAGTGAACGTGTTTGTGAGCTTTTTTATTGTTATGTTTTCCAGAAATTGCTGCTTCATTTGCCATAGGGGTTCACTTCAACACCTTTGGAGGAAACCCTGTGGCTTGCGCGGTTGGTTCATCGGTGCTAGATGTAAGAAATCTTCTCCTTCTACATCAGTTCTGTTCATCAGCACAGGAGAGATCAGTCGGTTCACATACAATTTATTTTTTGTTAATATGAATTATATTATCATTTACAGACTATTCAAGAAGATGGCACGCAGCAGAACAGTCTTGAGGTGGGCACCTATCTGCTGACAGAACTGGGGAAACTCAGGGACAAGTATGAGATTATTGGTGATGTCCGTGGAAAAGGCCTGCAGATCGGTGTGGAAATGGTCAAAGATAAGGTATTGAGTTTGTAAATTATGCAAATTATAAACAGAACAATCTCAGCTGCCCTGCATGTTCTACTGATTGAAGTTGTGTCGTGTCTGTCACGGTACTGACAGACACTGTGTTTGAAAAGAGCCAGCAGAGGAAGAGGCAGAACACTTGCTCACCAATAAACACAAATTAAATGAAACTGGTTATTTTTTTTAGGAAGTGTTGTTTAGCAACCATCTTGCTGGTGTTAACAGTGTAATTTTAATTGGATTTGCTCGTTCGACATCAGTTGTTTGGAGGCACTTTTGAGATACAGTGCAAAATTTTCAGTGTTTGTGAATGTTCAGGTCCCAAGATTCTGGCTTCTTTAACTGTAAAATTAGCTTAATTTTAAAACTTGTCAGCAGTAAACACTACAAAACGATCTAAATATATTGAAACACAAAACAACTTACAACGACAAGAACAGAAGTCAAATGTAGACAACTAACTAATACAACTCATTATAGGAAACGAGCTGTTGTAATTGTTGTTACTTCAATTACTTCATCTACAGGTCAGCAGAGCCCCACTGTCTCCTGAGGCAATGAACGAGATCTTTGAGGCAATCAAGGACATGGGAATCCTGATAGGGAAAGGAGGAGTATATGGACAGGTAACAGCACTCGCCCTCTGTCCTTTTATGTGTAATTTTTTAGTGTGTATAAATGTCGCTGGCTATTTACTTTATTTTTTATTTTATGTGTATTATTGTACAGTATGCTCCATAACCTTCCCTTTCATTTTCGTTTTCCTCACCCCCCCTTAAGACCTTCCGCATCAAACCTCCCATGTGCATCACAAAGGAAGATGCTGATTTCTTCCTGGCTGTTTTTAACCGTTCCATCTACAACTATATGGAAAGAAGGTAAAAGGCCAGATTGCTCAGTACCAAGGACTGAACCTGTAAACCCACTTAGCAATGGATTACATGATTTATACATCTTTTTAAAGTAAAAAGTAAAACTACCTCTGTTCTGTAAGGTCTTAAGATGATTTTTGTGAATTAGTGTTATATAAATAAACTTAATTTAACTGAACTGTTATTCTGTTTTTATAGCAATAAAAGTATGTTTAGCAGTTTTCTAATTATGTAATTTTCTCCAGATAGCTCATTCATATTTCAAAAAATCTTGTACACTACTTTTCTGCCATAAAGTGTATGTTATATGTTGGATTTTGGATCACGATTGAGTGTAACATATGAAAATAAAGACTAAACTGCCAAAAACAAAGACACAGGATAATAAGATAATGAGGTAACACTTTATCACTTGAAAATAAAAGGTTTTCTGGTAACAGGATAAATATGTAAAAAGTAAAGCAATATAGATTCAATCAGATCTAGGTAATCAGCAATTTGTAGGGCAAGGACAGCTGGAAAACCACTGCTCTATGGGTTGCAATTTACCATCAGACTCAGAAAATAATGAACAATGTCATTAATATTATTTTCAATCAAGTGTCAAGTAAATAACATTTGTGTGTCTCTTAATCTAAACCATATACAAAAATGGAAATTCTAACAGACGTGATGTAAGTGTTAAATACATTTCTCACAGCCTGTTAATAGATTTTTTTATTGGTTGTGCTGTAGTTTGTCCTCCCTCCCTAATAATGTAAGATTATATTAGGATAAAATTGATTAATTTAAGAGGCACAAACAGGAAGAAGCACACAGTTTGAGTAAACAACAGATAACATGGCTGATGATTGTAGCTCCTATACAGAAATATGTTGCTTGAGCATGTCTGTGTTTTTATTATTTTCTAACATTCATAAAGAATGTGATACATTTGTTGAGTGATTCAGATGAAACAAATTTTAATATTACACAAAAATAACCTGCATAAATCCATGCGCGATTAATAGAAGGAGGACATTGAAACACACACGACTCTCAGCATGAGCCATTTTTATAACCATGCATGAACCCAACTCATTAAAATGAAAGCATGGTTAATGTTTCACAAGAATATTGCAAAATGATCTCAATGCCTAATCTCGCTGACAATTATAGTGTCTTTAAAGTTTATGAGTAGAGTGTGATTGTGTCGAGTCATGAATGTCTGCGTTTGTGTACCTTGGGGACGGCTACACTCGGATGGTTTCCTCCCCATGGACCTCTGAACACACGGTCTGTTTATCGGATAAAAAGTGCTTTAAAAAAGTATTTTTCCCTTCCTCCTTTTTTCATGTATGAAACAGTAGTTTCCCACATAAGACAAGTGTCATTCTATAAGACACTCACCTCTCCTCACATGCCTGTGCAACATGCGTCTGTGCCTCCAGGGGGGGGGGCATGGTTCAGCATTTTCCCAGTTAACCATTAGCTGGAGCAGCAGTGACCGTCTGTGATTGCGAACAGAACAATCTTAGCTGTGTAAAGTACTGTATGTGCTACTGATTGTTCGGTTCTGACATATCTTTTTATTCTGTTTATTCTGACAGATACTACACTTGAAAAAAGGGAACAGTAATTTAGAAAACATCACAGATGCTGCTTAAGTGCTGTGCAGTTTGATGAAGCTTGTAATTTTGTCACGTTTGTTTTGAATGATGCAGTGCTGTTAGGAAACTGTTAGGTACCTGCTGTGTCAGTAAGTGCTGGGTAGAGTCTATAAATACACTTCCTCTTTGCTAATGCAGGTTTCTTCTTGTTTGAACATTTTGTCCTGTTCATAACTATGTCACCAGCATCTTCTGGGCCCTTTAATATATGATGTTCCTTTTTATGACCTGGTAAAACTGTGGTTAGGGTCACTCAGGATTTAACCTACTGTTCTGGACAATTCTGTAATCAGTATGTCTGTAATACGCATGGACAGACTGATGGAGAAAAGACAAAGGAAGGTCAAAAGGGCAGGCAAAAATTCAGCATGAAGCAAATTTGAGTAAAAAATTTTCCTAACACAGACAAATGAGACATGAACACTGGTATCATTCAGTGTGCACTTCCTGAAAATGCGTATCATACGTATCATTGAAATACAGTCAGAGGGATTTAAAAAAACAATGATGACCTCTTCATAAATAGCCAAATTAGACCTCCAGGTTTATATAACATGTTTCTGACACAATTTATCTTGGTGACCCTGCATGTGAAAAATACTACTTAGTACTTTAAATTGCACTTCAAATTAGTAACTGATTGACCCTGAAGAGGAATCACTATCCCTGGAGGACACCATTTTCTAACACCCTGTTTGAACCGCCTGCTTTCTTCCACTTGACTATTATTAGCCTGGAAATCATTGGTGCACAGTAGTTGACTAACAGCAAAAAGATGTTTTTGTATTGTAAACACTTAACCTGAGGGGTGTACTTTGATTTGAACTCTTTGTGCCTGTTGTTGTGTACATGTAATTGAAGTTTATGCACATGTTGGCCTTTGTCAACATCTAAATCTCTCAGGCCTTTCAGTGTAAGTGGTTAGTTGCTTGGACACAAGCAGATACATATAATTAGATACTTAAGTGTAGTGTCTAGAACAGATTCAGCCTTGTCCATGCTTTCACCTCTTCTCTATCAGTTAAAGATGTTGGTGTTTTGACTCCTCTCAGTCGTCATATTTAAACCGTAGGTTGCTTTCATTGACTTGGGAAAAATAATTTCTACAGGTATATGGTGGTTTTTTTCCCCTTGCATAGACATTATTATACTAGAAAGAAAGGCAGATGTTTTTCTAAGCCTACTCACTGCAGAGTCAGAAAGTCACTGCTGCAACTACACATAAAAACATGAAACTGAACTAGTATGTGTTCATACAGAATAAGGACCCAGACCTGACTATGCATGTTTTTTTTCTGGTAATCGGCATGATTTTCTTTTTTCCAACCTCTTCTGCATCCAATGCAAAGAAAGATGTAGATTTCTTTCTGGCAGTTTTTAACAAGGCTATTCACAACTACATGCCACAGTAGTGAATTAAATATTATGATTGATAGAGGACATAACAAATTGGAAGGGTTTTTTTAAACTTAGTGTTATCTTATTGGGTTATTGAATGTACTGTATACTGATGGCAGTTTTATGAAATTGAATCTACAACAAAGGAAAGTAATCTCCGATATTTGTTCATTTAAATAATTGATTTAATATGCCATTTTGTTGTTCGGCTTTTCCAACAAATCAGCATGTAAAGGATACAAGTGCATGTTTGGTACAGACACAACCACTATCCACTAGTGTATTGTTAAACACAGACACCAGAGGCATTACTGCAAATCATTCCATAGTTGTTGTATAAATACCAACATGCAGTATCACCTTTTTTTCTATGACGGAGTAATAACGTTACACATATCTTTGAGTCAAACCAAGACAGATGGTTCATACATTGAAGGTTCTGCTTTTGGAAGTAACATGTAACTTATGCCGATCCTGGATGCTTTTGCTCCGCTGGTTTCATCAGTACAGGATGTTTCATACTGTAAGCCACTGTAGCCGTCTCAATGAACATTATTTTTTGTGTAATTTAAAATAAAACAGTCTGCTCTCAGTCAGATAGTAGATGCTTCAGAGCAGCTGAAACATCCATTAAAGTCCACTTTCAAAGGCTTTTTTTTAGTTTAGCACTAAAAACAGGCTTCTCAGAGTGCAGTTTTTAGAGTGCCCTACTGACTCAAACTCTTTCAGGCTCACAAGCCCAGATGAAGGTATGTTATCTGTTCTTCTTCTTGTCCCTTTTGCATCTGCCCATGGAGCTGTGCGGAGCGCTTGAGGAGAGAGCTGTGGCGTGTCCGCTGGTCTTAAGATGGTCAAACAACTTGTTTCTTGTAGGGAACTCGTTGTTACAGGTCACACAGCGGTTTACTTCCTTCTGGAGGTGGAAATTGGAATATGTGACATCACAATACAAGTATGGGTCATTTACAGACATTAAGTACTATTTTTAAAGCCCTAGAGAAATAAGATCAATTTGTTTCCATAAAACACTCTAAAACTCTGTTTCATAGTACACACCTCAGCAAATTGTTCTCCTCCTGTGTTAGACTTGACATTCTTCGGTTTGTCTTTTCCCCCTCCTTTCTTTCCCTTCGTCTTCGCAGAGCTGCTGAGGAAACATTTAGATCTCAGATCAACAACAAGAAAAATCTGATTTCAAACTGCAAAACTAAACAAACTGCTTTTCATTATAAACGTTTAAATAACACATCTTAAATTATTTATTTAATATCACTATTTATCCCACAGTCTGTTTCCAGTCGTCGATCATTTTTCTGTTACCTCACATGCTCATGAAAAGCTTCTGAAATCTTTGAGACATGGTTCATGTTTTTTTCCAGTGTCTCCTTCTTTTGTTTAGCATGCTGCGTCAAAAACCTGAAGACTGAAGACTTTAACAGAAAACAGGAACCTGCGTGTAATTTGAACCAAGGGTCACTACAGGAACATTCAAGTCTAACAAGTCATGTGAGGGCATTTTGAAAACTGCAGAGAAAACATGAGATGTTCTGTTTCATCTCAGCTTTTAAATTAATATTACACAATAAAATGTAAGTATTTGGTGTTGCATTAGTAATTGCAGTAATTAAAACTTGTAATGATGAATCCATACCGGACTCAAAGCCACATCATTAAATCATTCAGCTCATTGTTTTGGTTTCACAGTCCAGTTCCACTCTTATCAAACTTATTTCTGCCAAGAGACTGTTATCATCAAAAAGTAAATCTGTGCTAAGAACGGCCACAATATAGCTTCAAAGTGTCTGGCTGCCAGAAACACACGTCCCACTTAGTAATAATGTTGCTCTGTGTTTGCTGGATGTGTGAACAGGCAACCTTGCAAGGTCACAATGTCACATGCTGTGTTTTCAGTTTCAACTGCCCCCAAGTGGCCAAAATAAAACTCTGTACAGCTTTAAACATACACTATAGCCAACAGGCATTTACTCCTTTGAGAAGAGCGTATAATCCTTCACCATTGACTTTTTGAAGCAGCTGAGGAACATACAACACTGGACTCAACGTTAGTCCAATAAAGATTCATTTGTTGCATTAATTAAAGTCAAACATCAGAATACTTACCACACAGGGATTTTATCTTGTAGCATGGTTAGAAATCAGAACTGGAGATGCCAGAAAAACTGAACTGACCTCTTGTTTTCTGTGGGAGGGAGATCATCCTGCTTCTCAGGTTCTGTAGGCTCAGCTGACTTCTCGGCGGCGACCTCCTCGTCGGTGGTCAGTGTTGGTTTCTTCTCCTCCTCCGGCGGAGCACTCTGAAATGAAGGAGGAGAGTATGAATTAAAAAATGCTTTCAAGAAAGTTTAACTTCACAAACATTCAGGTAAACTAAACACACCACGGCTGCCAAAAGGAAGAAAAGATATTACTCACTTGTAGTATTTTTTGCTGTTTCTTTTTTCTCTTTTGCTTTTTAGAAAGCCTGTGTAGGTGGAAAGAAAAACATCAGTAAGAACAAAAAACGCATTACCAAAGTCTAACCATATTAACAATCAGCAGAAATGAAATTTTCCTATATCAAATGCAGCAGGAGCTACATACTTCTGTCTTGGCCTTTCTTCCTCTCCTTCCTCCTCCTCCTCCTCTTCCTGTTCACTTTCCTCCTCTCCTCCCTCCTTTTCTTCCAGGTTCAAAGCAAGTAAATCATCTTCTTCCTCCAGCTGTTGCCGTAGCAACACCACCATCTCCCGGTGCTTTTTGGATTTTTCATGGTTTTTCATTCTGAAAAGTGGAAATGAAAGAAACAATGAAATTATATGTAAAAGTGTTATAAACATGGATACAACTGAGTGTGAGCTGATAGCAGATTTGTATTAACATCAACAAATATGAACAGAAACATTACAATAAATCCTCTGTGGAAAAGCTAAATTAATGAATTATACCAAAGACAGTAAATGATCTCAAACAATGTCATTTGTATGAAGTGAGCAGTATTGTAAAGTAAATAAAGAAAATTCAAACAAACAAAGCCATCAACAGCTCCAAGCAAGTTGATGAATCACAACCAAATCACAATAAAAAGGCCCTGAACATAAACAATGGCAACAGTTGACCTTGTCATTCAAGTTCAATTATTACAGTTTGTCTCCATTATTCAGGTGCTTCATCCCTTCACCACTGACATCAAAAGGGAACAAAAAACAAAACAAAACAAAATCAATTCCAAACCTGTAATAATGGAGAGGTGAAAAAAAGTATCTTTGCTTTACTACTAACAACAAATTTTAGTCGCATCTGCTTTTTATAGTATCCTCTTTAGCCATAGTGTTAACTTTTTTTTGTTTTGTGTTTTTTTCATATTTATTGCCATATTGAAATTGATGTCACTTGGATTGATTGCATTTGTAGTCTTTAAACCTAGACCGCAGTGCTGATTAAATGCCTCTAAAATTAGTCATTTGCAGAAGACAGCAGGTTGGTGGAGCGAGGTAAGTGGAAGTGGATACTCACGCTTTATCTGATTTGAAGGATTTGTCACAGGCTGGGCAGTACAGATCATCATAATAGTCAGTTGTTAGTTCATCTCCATCAGCCTGGTCTGCATCTGCATCTGTCACCACACAAACACAACAGGGAAAGTTCTTTATACTTGGGGAAATAGCATTTCCTGCTGCTTTTGAGATAAATCTAAATTATACTTATATAAAATATGGTTTATGTATATCCACAACCTGATGGGATACTGTTATAATTTCTTAAATTCATTTTAATACAGCAGAACAGGCAGGTGGCTCTCCCAGCCAGGGTGTATTGTGCTCTGATTATCTAATTTTCCCCACAGTAACAGTTCATGAATAGTCTTCCCATTGTGAAAGACTATTTATGTTGTTTCATTCATCCATTGTGATTTAGAGTGGGGGAAGCAGGTTTGGAGTGTGGGTGGCTTTGAACACGTGTTACTAAAAAGAAGTCTCACTGACCTCCTCCATTCTCAATGTTCTTCTCCACTGTGTCCATATCCTGCTCTTCTCCCTCATTTTCTGATGCGTCTCCAAACTCCTCTCCATACTGAGCCTCTATCTGCTGCAGCTCCTTTTCAAGTTCAGACATGGCCGCCCAGCTCTGCTCCTTATAATCCTCTGCCAGTCTTGGATGGACACACAACAAACACAGTATAATAAGTCAAAAAAATGAAATAAATAAATAATTTACCCAGCTATCCTTCCACTCACTTAGCCTGGCTGAGCTTTTGCTTCCGTCTCAGCTCTTCCACCTTCTTGCTCTTCTCAGCGTTCTGTTCCTCCACCAGCTTTCTGTGAGCCTGCACACGTCGGTCACGTTTACGAACAAAAGCGACTAGCTGTCGCACAAGCTCGTTTCGCTCCTTTCGAGCCTTGTCTCTGGTCTTCTTGTTCTCTTTCTCCATTGCCCGTTTCTCCCAGCGGTTGGAGGCCTGCCGTGTGTCATACTCCTCTTTCCAGGCAAAGTTTTTACGGGTGCAGAAGCTCTGCCAGTAACCATAAAATACATGAACTACCTATGATATGGAAATAGAGGCAGAGTAAGTACACTAGAATGCTAATCTTTACTGGTTTACTACCAATACTTTGGTCTTGTTAGATTCTAGTTTTTTTATACTAAATGATAGTAGTAGTATCTAATTTATTTACGTAACTGAACTCACCAGAATTAGAAACAACATAAACAAGTGTGTAAAGTGTGGGGAAGACTTACGGAATCATAGTCACTTTCAGAGTCTCCAAAAGTAGGAAACTCCTCCTCTTCCTCATCTTCCCCCCTGGTGTGCTCCATCTCCTCTTTAACAATAGACTCAAAGAGATTCCTATAAAGTGTATAAAATCCCTAATGAAACAAAGCAGACATAAAAAGAAGGAATAATAAGTAAGAATAAATGTCCGGAAACACACACAGAATTTCTTCCACAGTCCCAAAGTATGATGCTGCAGCTACAACACAACCAGTTGTCATCAGAAATGTCACAAGCTAATCCAGGCATATTTTAATTTGTCAGTAAAGACTTTGATCGGAATCACTACCTATTATTAACAGCTTTTTGCTCATTACACCAAAAGGTTCTTGGCGCCTATGATCTAGGCACTATTCTATTCTTGGCAGATTGAGATCGTGTTTCTGATTACTTTTTACAGGTTTTGAAGAAGTAGGCTGAAAATGTCTTAAAGGCCTGCTTAAAGATAAGATGCAACTCCTTGTGTATACGGAGCAAGCTGATTCTGGCACAAACCTAACCTTCTCATCATCTCCATAGCCGGAGTAGCAGGTAACCGTGAAGTACTGTAGCAGGTCAATGCTGTCATCTTCATAATCCCCACTCAGTCCTCCTTTCAGCAAGGCGTCTCTGTGATTGTCATACCTGCCACATACAGGAGGAGACAGAGTTGACAAACTAAGAAATACTTATCCCGCATGGTTTGTACACAAAAATGTAAAGACAACGTGAATCAGAAAAAGCTCTGCAATAAGGAGTCGTACCAATTTTAACAGAAAGGAAATAAAACAGAGATTATATGTACACACCAAGCTCTCTCCTGTGGATCACTTAGGACATCATAAGCTGCCTGAATCAGCTTGAACTGCTCAGCTGCTTCCTCAGCATTCTCCAAATTTTTATCTGGAAATATGAAAAAGGAAACCACACCTTTATCTTAGAGTGAAAAACTTTAGCAAACATTTTATTGATAACTGTGCAGGGTTTGAATTAGAAATATCACATTTAGGTGAAAAAAACTTAATGCATGATGATTTCAGCAGTGCAAGGTAGTGTCAAACATAACGTTTCAATTATAAGACTTCAAAGCAAGTTTCAAAGCAGCATAAGTCATCCAGCAGAGGCCTGCTAGTGACATGCTACATAATAAATATGTAAGTAAGTGGTGCAGATGCAGACAGTTGGGTCTGCAACAACTATTTATATTGTCAATTATTCAATATATTTCGTATTTCCTACAGTCTGTGGTGATGATGTGCAATATAAGATATGTCTTTTAAATTCACAAATCCTCAAGTGTGTAACAAATATTGCTGTAAACAAGACTTAAAACAATACATTATTTGGGTTAGCTTCAAGTTGTCAGGCTAAGGGTATACATCCACTAACCACACTTTAAAGACAACTGTCTTCTAGTTTTCTACTAGATTTCTCTGACAGATGTAATTACTCAACATACATAAGTTCTTCACCTAATACACACAGCGTATTCAAAAAACTGATATTGTTGTACACTTTTACATCAGACACAGTGAAATGCTAGTTTATTACTCCATATGGTTTCTACCACAACTTACCTGGATGCCATTTCAGTGCTAATTTTCGATAAGCTTTCTTCAAATCCTCGTCGCCCGCTTCTCTTTTCACACCCAGTACTTCATAGTGACACTTCATTTTTAGATAAATGTTAACACTAGACTAAGATAAACACACGTTTTTTCCGACGAGGCTAATTTTAGCATTTAGCTAACCCCAGCATGCTAACGACCGGAAAGGATTTCTATTTTATCGCTAGAAAATTACAGATTTTTAAGTTAGTAACGCCAATATTATAGTGTTTAAGAATTACATATTCAAATATCAGCAATGCTTTTTATCACTAAAAGCAGTTTCAACCTACAAAGTTTCTTTACTACTGGTTGTTGGGAACTGTATCTATGGACATAACCGGTGCCGCTAAATCTCGCGAGATCATAGTCTTCTTCTTCTATGATTTCAGCGTTTTGAAG
The DNA here is from genome assembly GCA_034779795.1 of Ctenopoma multispine. NCBI lineage: Eukaryota > Metazoa > Chordata > Actinopteri > Anabantiformes > Anabantidae > Ctenopoma > Ctenopoma multispine. Next base: position 6,464,295 of record JAUYWH010000004.1, read on the forward strand.
TTTTGCCCGCGCGTTGCTGCCCTCTAGAGTTCAAATTATTTCGTTAAATGAATGAATTGTATATAATTTGCTCTCATAAAGAAAGGTGGCCAGTAGGAAGCTAGAGTCAAACCTCGTGGTGTTTACGCCAAACATTTCAATGTCAGACTTAGTCACAGATGAATTTATAGTAGTTATCCCATAATACCCTCTAGTGGTGGCAGGTACATATGCATGTTCCTTACATGTGCACAGGCTACTTGAACATTTTCCTGATTTAGAATATTTTTATTGAACCAGTTCAAAACAACAGAATAATATATATCAAGAGATTTCAGAATGGCTTAAGTAATCCAAGTGACTTTCAAGTTGATTGGCCGACTAATCTTTGAAGTGCTTCTTAAATAGTGTGAGCTGATAAAACAATACATATACAGTATTACTATAAAGAGGTGGACACCGGTTCTAATTTTATCACTAATACTAAAAAGACAACCAAAGGTCTCACATTATACTACTCAGAAGATTCAATGAGTGACAAAGAATACAGAAAGAGATGTTGTAAACAAGTATACTAGCAGGATACACACAGGATAATGCAAATCCTAAAAAATAAGGGATTGGTAGTGTAACAGGTTACTTTATACATACACAGCTATACAGAGTGAGTGCACTTATATTTCATATGTGACCTAATGTTTATTCTAATTTTGCTATGTGTATTTCCAATTGAAATCTATATAATAATAAAAACATTTCTCATACATTTCAGAAAGAGGCTACAGTAAAACTTGTACATCTTATATTGTGCAGTATCGTGGCTATTAGTATTGATAAAGTTTTTTTAATGCACAGCAATTATAGTCATAATTATCTCCGTGCATTTTGAGATTTCTTGTTCATATGCTTTTTATTTCTGTATATTCTGTGCTTTGTGTATTTGTGTATTAGTATTATGTGTTGGTGCTGATCTTTGTATCTGGTTGTGGTTCCTTTCCTTTCTTTTTTGTACTGAGAGAGGCTGTAACGAGGCAAAACAATTTCCCCCTGGGATTAATAAAGTTTTTTTTGACGTGAATAGAATTGAATTGATCTGAAATTGGTGTTGCAGTACCACCTCCGCAACATTGGGAGGCGACGTGTGTTGCGTGTAGAGTTGGACCTCCTCTAGTTACGCGAGAGTTTGAGGCGGCGTACAAACCAAACATGTCGGCATTCAAGAGAAAACGTGGGGGACAGGGTGCTGCTCATAAAAAGGCAAAAAAAGTTAAATTTGTAGCGGATAGAGGTGAAGCACCGAGTGAAACCCAGCAAGAGAAGAAAAATGAAGTCACAATCCCAGCACCGGTCTCGATGGTAAGCGCTGAGACTTGTTATTAGCCACTGAAATATCGTAGCTAATTAACGCTAGCTGTGTTCACGAATCCCACCCGGGTCTGTTTTAATTAACTTACGTATAGTGTAGCTTCAGTCAGCATAATGCCACGTTTGACTATTCACGTCCCATATAAGACCCTATAAACCTTGCCGACAAAACTATGTAATGTTTTAACTCACATCCACAACTACAGATGATTGTTCTAGTATTTTCATGCTCTGAGGTAAACGTTCTTAAACAGGGTAAATGGACCAACAAGGAAAGAGTTCTCATTTTCTCATCAAGAGGCATCAACTTCAGAACAAGACACTTGATGCAAGACCTGAGGAGCATAATGCCTCACTCAAAAGCAGGTTAGTGTCATTCATAACTAGTACTGTTTCATACAACTAGATAGATTTTTCTTATTTTACAGAGTATTGTCCGTTTTCTTCTTTCTCTTAGATACAAAAATGGACAGAAAAGACAAGTTATTTGTTGTTAATGAGGTGAGTATGTCATTTCCATTTCGGACACACGCATGATCATATGCTTTGCAGCATAACTAAACAGTAGCACCTATTCACAGGTGTGTGAAATCAAAAACTGCAACAAATGCCTCTTTTTCGAGGCCAAGAAGAAGCAGGACCTCTACATGTGGTGAGTCTTTCATATTCATTACGTTCTCTAAACATAAACCACCAGTGTTGTGGACCAGATTATAAGTATATACACATGTTTTCTTGCCTGGCAGGATTTCAAACACCCCTCATGGACCTTCTGCAAAATTTCTGGTTCAGAACAGTGAGTTATTTCTCTCATATGGTAGTGAAGTGCACTCAACTATTAAAGTCATGTGCTGAGGAAAAGCTGACACTTTTTTCCTTCACAGTTCATACACTAGCTGAACTTAAAATGACAGGAAACTGCCTCAAAGGATCCAGACCGCTGCTGTCATTCGATCCTGTGAGTAGTACTCTTAATATACCACAAGATTAATTTACAAATTGCTGCAAGTTAATATTAATTATTTACCAAATTGCATACCTGGATGTCAGAATGGCATTAGCTGCTTCAACAAACAGATTGTCAGGGTAATATTTGTTGTATGTTGACAACTGATAACTAAGCAAACTTGACAAAACCCGAATGACTAAACATTTTAATCTCTCCTGCAGAAATTTGACAAAGAGCCCCAGTATGCTTTACTAAAGGAGCTCTTTATCCAGGTTTGTATACAAGATACGTGTCAGAAGATTTAATTCTGGCTTGTATATCTACCTTTTTTTAAACTGAAATAAGTACTCTGTTTTCTTGTTTTAGACGTTTGCCACACCACAGTACCACCCAAAGAGTCAGCCTTTTGTGGACCACATCTTCACATTTACCATTGCAGACAAGAGGATATGGTTTAGAAACTACCAGGTAATGTTTGACTACTCTTGACTATTTAAACAAATTGGAATGTGCCTTTTATTGTGAGCCCGTTTTTGTGTTGAGTTATTTGATAGATTGTTCTCCCTTTTGCTTTCTTTGATTTTCATGAATTTCTGTGCTATATTCAGATAATCGAGGAGGATGCCTCTCTAGTGGAGATTGGGCCTCGATTTGTTCTCAACCTCATCAAGATCTTTCAGGGAAGTTTTGGGGGGCCTACGCTCTATGAAAACCCAGACTTCCAGTCTCCCAATATGGTAAAATCAAATGCATGCCGGTTAATGCTGTTATTTCTACAAATACATTTTGCAGATTGATTGCATAACATATGTATGTTTATTATAGATGTGGCATATTAAAATACTACATTGTGTTAGGTTTCACTCCCAGGTTGGATATGTCTTTGAACAGTTACTACAAAATTAGGAAATTAATATTATGTTGTCAGACATTTCCTGGTTTGGTTAATCACTTTCTCGTCACAAACCTCCAGCACCGGCGAGAGATCCGACTGGCAGCAGCAGCCAAAGTACGTGAGAAGCAGATGGTCAAAGAGATGCAGAAAATTAAAAGGACTGGAGCGAAGGAGGACTTGGCCAAAGACGTTACAGCCGATGTCTTCCTAACACCAGCTGAGGAGAAGCCAGTTCACATCGAGACAGAAGCACCTGAGCCAAAAGTGATGAAGAAGAAGAAACACAAAGCTTTCAAAAGACAAAGGATGCAGACGGCACGCAGATAACTGGATGAAGATTGGTGAATGATTTACTGCTGCCATCATTTAGTACTGTCTCAACAAAAGGCAGTAATGGAACTGTGCAGTCAGGTAAAAATTTAGTATTATATGTACTTAATGTGTGTACATGGTGTCATTTAATTAATACATTTGACAATGGAGAACATTTAAATAAAAATGCTGCAGTCAGTATCTGTGTACAGATTGTAACTGGCTATACAACAAACAATATTTGCCCCTCCTTTTTGATACAAGTACAATTAAATCAATTTCATCTTTGACTGGCTGTAATTGTTTTCTGTGTCATGGAAATAAAACATTTTAAGCTCTGAGATATCTGATGAATACTCCAAACAAATGAGTCAGTGTGGACACTTTATAGTTAAGTCGCAATATGTGCAGAAAAAAAGGCTCATAGAGAGCGGACAATACTACACTTAACCCATATGTATCCATGTTTGATGAATGCTTTACTTAAGATCAGATACTATTTCCACTGCAAGCAGACAAATCATGGGCGCAGATGTTCTTCAAACCACTGAGACCCTTTAAGTTATACGGACTAACAGTACCGACAAAGCTTCTGATTCAAAATAGCTTGGTCTCCATAGTAGCAAACATACAGTAACTGTACATAATTATTTTCTGAATCTGTGAAACTATGAACTCCGTATGACAGTGGCCTACACACAGGCATATAACAAGACCTGGTAGGTCACATTATCTTTCCACATATCCAGTGGCAGTGCTCCACATACACGTAACTGTTTCCCACTATGCCCAGTACTACTCCAGTATGTACTTAACTTAAGGTGCTTATTATAAGGGAAATGTAATGGCTGCACTGTTGTCACTCCTCCTCCACCTCCTGGTCAGGACAACAATAATATTCTACAAAGCAGATTTGTCCATCATCATTCCTGACCAGGTACTGCAGAGACAGGAATCCCCTGATGTCTGTTCTCACAGAAACTTTACAAGACAGAGCCAGGGCTTTGGTGGACGGCTTCAGCAGGGACATCTTGTATCTGTCAGTGGTTAACAGAAAAGACAGCACCGCTTTAAGAAATTAAAAACAAGAATTATATAACTAAACAACTTAGGAAATCAAACCTAAAATGAGTTAAATAGTTAATAGCTGCACTGCAAGTGGACTAAATGGAAAGGCTGTAAAATTATTTAAAGGCTATTCACAACAATGCAGGTACAAAACCACTTGTCATGGCTTATTAGACTGCTGCACATGTAGTTCACACATACTATATTCTGTGTTAATGTCATAATGTAGTTAACAATCAGTTACTAATCCACTACTAGTTTTTTTTATACTAACAATTTTCAACACTTTTCTGTGACTCTGCTAACCTGTTGGTTTGTGTCTTGGTGCACTTGAACAGCTCCATCATATCTGAGTCTTTGGGATAATCATAATGAGCATTTCCAGAGTTTCCAAATGTTGACAACCTGAAGAGAGAAAAAAAACAAGGTAGTCAAAACTGAAAACCCAATGAGATTACTTGATGTTAATCTGCATCTTTGCTTTCCCAAACCAGTGATTAAGACAAAATATATTTTGAAAGTTTGAACATTTTGGACAACACACCTGAAGTATGGTTGGCTGGGAGACATGGTGATCTGTAGAACTTCACTCGTCATATCCAGTTCTGAGAAGGCTTCCTTCAGACTCTCTGACTGCAGAATCACCTTTGAAAAGAGTCAGATGTATAGTATATAGTAGTGGATTATTTCCCTCCTATTGTATAAAACCCTAATGGTTTTGTAAAGTTTAATCTGTCATTGCAAACAACCACAAAGATGTATTTTTGTTAACATATAGTACCTAAAGGAATGAGTTCCTACAAGCCTACTTTTAGTTTTTTTTATTCCAGTCTTATTTTTTGAAATTGTGAAAGTTCACCTTGTTTGTGACATTAGTGCTGCAGAACTCAAAGTCAATTGGCTCTTCTGGTTCTTGAGTGTTGATCTTGCAAACAGTCACAACGCCACCCTCCTCTAGAAACAAGGTCAGAGGGTAACCGTACCCCTTGTAGCACATCCGCAAGGCTGTTGACACTCCTACAACATCAGATAAGGGAGAAAAAAATTAAAGTAGTATGACTAAAGAAAATTTTACAAACTTTTCAATTGTTTAAAAAGAATTACATGTGGTTATATTTTTACATCCACTCTACAATCAGATTTCTTTTATATTTACCTGGAACTGTGCTTCCTCCAAATATATTGAGGCAGTCCAGCAGAACAGTGAGATTGACCTGAAAACCCACCAAATCTTCCCGTATAGTGAACTCTTGGAAGATTTCAGCCTGGAATTAAAAGAGTTTGTGATTTTTAATATGACCATTAAAGGTAGTAGTTTTAACATAATGTAAAAAGTATAGTCCCATGTACATTTTAAGGATTGATATAAATACAGTATATAGTAAATAAACCTGGATAAAGGCATTGGCTTGTAGACATTTGGAGTCCTCCACTGTGACTTTCAGGCCATTGGGTGTGGCGCTGAAGATGGCATGGTCTTTAAAGGTTATAGCTTTCAGTATGTTGGAGAGATTGCGAGCATTATCCAAACTGGCCACTAAAACATATTGTTCATCGTCGGCCTGAGACTGCGTGGATAGAGGCATTGTAGCACTGAAAAGACACACACGGGAAGAACGGATTGTATGGCACAAATATAGATGCAAACAGCTAAATGATATGTCAGATATATAGTTAAGAGAGATCCACACTTCCATTACAATACCGTTAACATTTTAATATGTCATCACCTAACCCTTTTGTACGGAAGAGGATTAGGGCCACCATGACAATATTTTATATAAAAAGTCAGAACTCAAAAAATATTTTCATGGTGGCCCTAATCCTCTTCCGTACTTTTGGCTTCCAAATCGGCTATTAAATTATAGCTTTACATTTCCTCAAGACTATTTTAAATCGATGTAAATGCATACGTTATTTATACGTTATCCTAAAATATTGACTTAAAATAAAAGTCTTCAACCTTGCAAACTTGGTCACATTAAGTGGAAATATTACAAGTAAATGCCTTCACTTTTAAAGTCTGGTCTAGATTAAACCCTAAGAGGCTATAAAATGTTTAAAACACAGTTTCATATTTGTGAAACGTTGTTCACTTTCGCCCCGAAATTCGCGAAATTTTGAGGCGTAATCAAAAAAGGTTTTAAGTGAACTATACAACACTCACACAATCTGTAATTTTACAGACTGATACTGACATGCTAAGCTAACGTTAACTATATGAAAAGCGTAATACGTGGTAACAGTATAAAACAACGCAAATGGCAAATTGACACTGATTTAACAGTTATGCTTTGTAATACCTAGAATGTTTAATGAAGACACTTTAAAAAATCTTACTGGTAAATGTGATTATGAGTCTGTTACTTACAAATGTGTAATTCAGCAGCACATACGCTTGTGTTTTGAAGAACGGCGCCCCTGTTTATTGCAACAACTTCCGCTTCCGTTTTCTACGGAAATAGCTTTTGCGCATGTGTGAGCATATTCCAGAGACTTCTCAGCAGTGCATGATAAATAATCTCTTTTGTCCTACTTAACAGTGGTGGTTTACAGAGGTAAGAGGTCTACAGAGGTAAAAATAAGAATTATTACGTAAAGTTAGATGGCTAGCAAAGTGCTTTTTATTTTACAGGTTAGCTACAATCCTTCATGTAGTTCGACGTGTGATGGCAGGAAGCTAACTTTAGCTACAATAGCTGTGCAATGACGACTGTGGTTCGCAGATCACGAGTAACAAGACAGGTTAATAGCAAACATAGAGTCTCCGACAGGCCCCCAAAAAGTCGATGCTTAAGTAAGAAGATTAATGACTGAAGGAAACCTGAAAATACAGTATTATCCCGGTTTATTAATGATTTTAAGCTAACGTTAGCTTGCTGTGCAGTTCTCTGAGGCAGTAACTTTGGCAACTGTAGCTAAAGTCGTGTCTGTTGTGCTGTACCTATGTAGGATATTACACCCAAAAACATGATTTTGAACGCAGGAATTGCAACTGGGAATTTTAGGGTGTACACCACTTCCCCCACTGGTTGGTTCAGAATCATCCTTTGGACATTAAGAAACGGGCACTTATATAATATAACACAAATTTAGAGCCAGCAGTTAAAACAGAGAACCCAGTGGTATTTCTCAAAATACATTTTGGATTTAAGAAATTTAAATTGTTATGCACTTTAAACTAGATGCCACTGTTTGAATTCAGATTGTCTATCATGCACCTGGTAGATAGGTAATTAGGAATGTTAATTATTGTCACAGATAGTTACCTTTGTATGGTCACTGAAATGAAGAGGCATTACATTTGACAACTTGAGTATCTCTGTCTTCTTTCTTTGCTTTAGGTTCTTTATTTTGGACAGCTTTTTCCAGCCATAGTCATGGTGTGCATTCCCTGTATTGTGATTCCTGTCCTGTTGTGGGTCTACAAGAGGTTCCTTGAGCCTTTCATCTATCCTTTAATTTCACCGATTATTAATACACTGTGGACCAAAAAAGCAGTCCAGGAGACTAGCACGAGTGACCAAAAAGTTAGTGAAAAGAGCAATGGGACTTACAAGGTAAATTAATGGACTTTGTAATGTAACTTTGAAACCTTTTCTCCATAATTGTGGAATGCAGTATTTTAAATGAGATTTTGTATGTGAATGGTGTACTGTGGTACATTGTATGTTACTGTCATAAAAGTAGTTTTTTAAATATTGTAATAATAATTTCAGCCATATTGACTTACTTTGATGTGGGAGTTCCAAATAATTAGCATCTCTACAAATGTACAAATCTCATTCAAAAGCTCTGTATGTATATTGTCATATTTAAATAACATTAAAAGTGATTGAAATTTGCAGTTTAAGTTTGTTCTACGAATAACTAATACCATTATATTTGCATATTTGAGCCACTTACATGGTGGCATGTTGTTGATTACAGCATTGTAAAATAATGTAAAATAACTCATGTGTTTCAGCCTGGAACCAACGGCGAGGCCACTGCCAATGGATCTGCTATAGCAGCCGATAAGAAGACAGATTGACAAGGCTAAATGTTTATAATACATCTAAAACAGTGTAAATAGTTCATTATTATAATATAGAGAAACTATAAATTATCAATGTTTTTGTAACACTTGAAAATAGTGTGAAACTTGTTTTTAAATGCTCATATATATATTAAAGTAATTTTAAAGAAATTGGTCATTGCTATATGGGATATGTTACTTTACTCATCAATCATAAATTTAGACATGCATTTGCTTAGTTTAATTTAATAAACCATTCTGTCCCTGCTTCTGCAAGTTTAATTGTTTAAAATTGTAAAATAATGTAATGTGTAAAAGTGATTTGAGATTGATCAGTTATTGATTTTTAATGACACATATGGAAGAACATTTTAGCTTTGCAAGATAAAATTAGAAATAAATATTTCGAACAAAGCTGTTTGTGATGCTATATACTGGATATCATTTCATAATTTCTTTCTGTCATTAAGAAAGGGTTGGTGTTGTTGAAAATAAAGAGAAAAGATGTATACATCACTATAACAAATTGGTCAGACCTGGCCTTTAAGTTTTAATCTTTTCCAAAGCCCTTAATAAGGCAAATGTAATGTAGAAAAGACATGACACATAACCAAATGGAACATATCTTTCTTTTAAATATCTGTTGCTGAATCTAGCAAATGTTAAATCAACTTTTTATCCTCACTGTATTTCGTGTAGTGTTTATACAAATAATTTCAAACAACAAATCATTCAGTATTTCAGCATCAAAAATTGACATAAAATACTGATCTGACAATTTCCAGTTAAAATATGATTTAAACAATATGGAATTTATGGCACTATTTACAGAGGCAGACAAGGCAAGGTGTTTGATTTGAAATTGTTTTGTTGATTTGTATATTGTTTTGCATTGTAGTTCCAACATTACTTTTCTTCATTTTCATGTATTGATACAAACGTCTACTTATACAGTTTTATTATGGACAGATTATGAGCCAGTGGAAGAGTAGACTCATTCAGTAAGTCATTTGAAATCCGTCTGTGATTGTCACATGTAGGATACTCACAACTTCAAGTTTAATCAAATAATTAAAATATGTCCTCTATCAAGTGTCCCCAGCATCTCAGATAGTTTGCTGGCTTATTTAAAAAGTGCAGTGATGTTTATGATACATTTTTCAGACAGTATAGAATGTGATGGATCGGATGACTAAACATCACTAATGACTTCTAAAGCGTTTCTGAAAAGAACTAATCAATAAATAGAAAACACAATTTAGATCAGGCACTTGGGAAACCAGCCCCATTTCTATCTGCAACGTCACAGACGTATCCGACGCCCCTGTTTCGTCATTACGCAAGGGGTGGCGACGTGGAAAACATGGAGGAAAGGAGTGTGTAGAGTAAACTTAACTGCCTCAAATTTCTCACAATTTCAGCTGTTTGCTTTTATAAATTACATTTCAGAAACAAACTGGACACTGTTATTTGTGGAAAAAAAAGTAGTCACACGTTAACTGTCCCGAGGGGTCGAGAGAGTGGTGCAGAATCTCCGAGACGCATTTATGACAGGTAAGCCGAGCCGTCAGCTGATTGAAACACGCAGTTGAACGTTATTAGCTGCTTTCTGGACAGGGACGATTAGTCACCGGTTAACTGGACATGCTCTTGAACCAGTAATTTATATAATTGTTATTTCATGTTAACGTCAGCCTGACAGCGTATGGTGTTAACTGTCAAAATTACCGAGCAGTTGAATGGGGACAAGCTAGCTAAGTTAGCTAGTCATGCTGATTAACTGAACAGCAGATGCAAATGCTCTCGTATGATGAACTGAAATCGTTCATATAAATATGTATATGAGCGCTAAATATGGGATACAACAGATGTTTTGCTGTGGTGAGGTGTACTTGCTAATGACATTAAGAACATAAAAAGAAAGCAGAAGATGTTGGTTGCTTCTTCCGTTGCAGTCATCAACACATACAGGACACAAAAAAACCCTCTGTGGTTTTATCACTGTTGTGTGCTTTCACAGTATGCTCCAGTTCGCATAGACAAATGTTGGCTCTCCGGCTACACCTGTATGCCAAAGGTGTGTCATTTATAAAGAAACAAAACGCAAGTCCTGTTTCCTTATGCGTTATCCTGTAGTGAAATTGGCGTCTCTCATGAATGAATGACCTGCAGTCGGTGAGGACAGGACTTTCTTTTTGCTATTCCTGATTTTTTTTTTTTTTGGCTCAAATTTTAGTGGCAGACGCAGGTCCTTAAAATTCTTTAATGGACAGAGATGACCATGGTAGCTCTGTTACTTGTGATACATCATTGTAACTAATGACACTAGTAAAAACCTAACACAGAGGTAATGTTTAATCTGAGTTGTGTTTACAAGCATTGAGCAATATAATGAACATCTTTAATTGGCCTTTCTGTTGTTTGTGGTTGTTTCTGAGGGTCATTTTGGTGGCTTAAAGTTCCTGTATTTAGGAGATGATTCAAACTTTCGGTGCCTGATAAATGAAAAGCATCGTTGTCTAGGAAGGCAACATGTTAAAGTAATTGTCGTTAAACTGCTCTGGATATCTGGCGGTGGTGTTGTGTGTTATTTTATTAATTAATCTTTGCGAAAACATATGGAAAGAAGGCAATGTAAGCTAATTTATTTACATTTTTTTGAAGGATGTATTTATGCATTTATCAGCAAGCACACTGCACAGACAAATAGGAAGTAAGAGGAGAGAAAGAAGGGGATGACTTGTAACTAACAACTGATAATTATCCCCAGCCTGACTTGAACTGTGAATGTGGCTCTTTAAGCCCCTGTGTAGCCTCCGCTATATAAAAAAAAAAGCTGTGTGTCAAATGTAATCTTACTTCCTAATAATGCAGCAGGAAAAAAGCATAAGAGACTGTGCAACAATGGCTTAAACTTTTTCTCTTACCTAGAATTTGGCATATGCCTGGCGAAAACAACAATTAAGAGTGGTGAGTCTGGCTGAGCAGAGGCAGTAGAGATGGGAGCCAACACCAGCCAGGTCAGTGACCTCTCCGATAACCCCAGCCTCAAAGCCTTGGTGGGCACTGAGTCCATATCGGAGAATGACCCTTTCTGGAACCAGCTCATCTCCTTCACTTTCATCAGCCCCACAAGCAGGTAAATAAACACACATAGAACAATTATTTGTGTGAGTGTTGCAGTACAAATGTTTTTAAGACTTCCCAAAAATCAACCTTCCCTTAAAAAGAATGAGTGTCAACCAGGAGAGCCATTAGAAATTAGTAGGGCTCAGAATTCATGTTAAGGTATTTATTTCAATATATTGATTTACTGATAATAAATAATTAGTAAATAATTTATTATTTAACATTAGCTGGTTGTGCAAAATGGTTGAATCCCACTTTGAATAATAGTATTGATTATAAATTTTTAAAACTAATAATACTTTTTCATTTATTCTGTCTCACAGATGCAAAAATGTTGCCTGCTTTTTCTTTTGTACATCCAAACTGTTCAGAGTTGTGAGTCCATAGCAATGATTAAATGATTAAACGGTAAACAAACAGACCACCCAAAAAAATTGATCGGTCAACACACATATGGATAATTTTATAACATGAAAGGTACCAGGTCTCGTCAAAAAATGTCAGAATCGGCTTTCATAACTTCAGTTTTGTAAGTTCCATTTTCTAAATTGAATCTGTTTCATCTTGGCATTAAACATAAATATTTCATTAAACCATCTCTCCAGTTCAACAGTATAAGAGCCTGCTTTACATGAGAGGAGAGTGGCTTTGTCCTGTCAGAACAGCCAAATATTGACAGATTGCATGCTTATTTTGAATTGTTTAATAATAATAATTTAAATATGCTACTCCAAAAATTAGTAGAGAACTGGTTAGTGCCAAAACAAATAGTGATCCTATGACAGTACCACAGCAATCCCATGCGGCAGACGCGCATAAAATATCTTACTAAGTTGACCTTGAAATAGCGTAGCGTAGCAAGCACTGGGCGACAGTGGAGAGGAAAAACTCCCTTTAACGGAAGAAACCTCCAGCAGAACCAGGCTCATGGTG
>JAUYWH010000004.1:6477097-6489109 GCA_034779795.1 Ctenopoma multispine
AATGCTTGTTGTTGAACACTGATGATATGAAAACTGGTCAGTACCAACTGTTACTGTGATATCTGACCAAATCAATGAGAGTACGACGAGACGAGAGTATTAACCGGAGTTAATACAGGGTATTCAGAAGAAAACAAACATTACTAAACAAAACTCTGCTGGGAATAAATCTGGTTTGATCATGATGCACAGCCACCAATAATTTCTCAGGTTTATACCCAAGCTCAAAGTACGTGTTAAGTTTCAGTAAAAAGCCACTAACCTGTTTTATATAAACAATTTTGGCGTAATTGTGTCTAAGAACTGGTCAAGATGACTGTTAACATCACCCTAAGGTTTGATATTGGTACATGAGGCTGGTATCATATCAAAAATCCTTTGAATTATCAGTGTTAGGATCATATACATTTAGCAGTGTTACTGAGATCTGAGATCACTGAATATTTGCCATGTTGATCTGCTGTCATAAATTAATGTTAAAAAGAGATATGATGTCCACAACACCTTCCACCCTCATTACTTTAGTTGTTTTTGCTTTCAAATTGTATGTATTTAAATATCTGTTTTAGAGTTTGTTAGGTGTGATGCTCTACTATAGAAAGATATGTCCTGGGCGTGTTTCTCATTAAAGTTGTATAGCTGGTGTGTTTAACAATTTAGAGGACAACACACTATGAGTAACTACTCGAATGACAAGTATTAATTCTTGGCCAGAATACACTTTTAAGGTTCATGCAGGATGTTTGCAGAGCTTGCCTGAGCAATGATCCAGCATCTTTGTTATCCATCTGGGCAGACAGTAAATAGATTATGAAACATTCAGTTCCTTTGTACATAGTGTTAAGAATAAAATACACTACATTATGTTCTGCAGCTGTTGGACTGTGGCTGATGTTATATATTAATATATTAGGAGTGGGGGGGTTTTCTTCTGTGATAGTAGTTTCCAGTATCCAGACTCCAACTATGGTTCTTTTCTGTACTATTCCTTGGTTAAAAAAGAAAGTTGACATTTTAAGTTCCCAATAGTTGAAATCCCAAAAATATCTAGCTCACCTATCAACACATTATTTTACATGTGATTAATTTGTTAAAGAAACATTTCTCCGTTTTTCCACGGGGTTATGTGCCAGACTATTTATTGGCCAGATGCAAGGTAACCAGCAACTCCAGCTAACTACTGGTCCCAGTCGCCAAATAGTCCAGCACATTACCCCATGTGAAATGGTAGCTACATATTTACCATACAGGCATGAGAATGGTGTCATTGTTCTTATTGATCTCTTGGCAAGAAAGTGAATGAGTATATTTCTGAAAAAGTCAAACTTTAACAGGCTTCATGTGACCCATGGTTTTGCGAGTTCTGGCTTGTTGAACCTAATAAAAAATGTGAATGACATGGCAGATTCCACACTGAACTCCAATGACAATTTATACAATGTATATGACACCAATAATATCACCAAGTCAATATATTATTTAAAAAGTACATCCTGACAGGTCTTTGTATAGTTTATTATTTCTTCTTTATAGGCATTTTTATGACGTCTCTATTTTAGATAATAAAGACCTGTGACCGTTGACAGCAAATACTTCACAATTCAAATGTTATTACTGTTTTTTGTTGCAGTTTTCTAGCATGACAACAGAGGGCAGATGGTACAAGCAGTCAGCTCCTCTGATCCATTTTCACTTGCACATCTTTGAAGTATGCACCAATTTTATTTCTGCCTCTATTTGTTTGTTTTTTTTCTTTTAAACAGTGCAGACTCCAAGTTGCTGGAAGAAGCTGTCATCCCCCTGGCCAAGACACTCAGTATGTTAGCTATAACATAAATATTTTTGTGGATGGGTGTATTTTATTGATTGATACCTTAGTGCAGTTGCACCACTGAATATTGACTTCTAGAATAAAAATTTCAACATACTTCTTCTTCTTGTTGTTGACATTTCAGACTGTCAAAAGATGATGTTGCTGTAGCTTGTGTAAGTTTTCATTTCTTTTTTTGTTCCAAGGTGAAAACAATCCCAGAACTGGGAACTTTGGTGCTCTTGTGAGAATTTTCCTGGGAAGAACCAAAGAACTGAAAATCTCTACAGAATGCCAAGAGTGAGTATGGGAACCTCAGAGGAGTGAATGAACAGTGTTGGTAATGAACCAGAGCAGGCCTGTTATTTTTTTTTATTTTTATCGCAGGCAGGCAGGGAGCCCCTATTTTCTAAAAGCAGAAAAACACTCAAGTGGTTGTTGTTTCCGATGAGAAAACAGCTGAGGTATAACCATCAACACATGTGGCATTCTCCTGCTCTTGCTGCCAAACTCCATTTCCACAGAGATTGACCCTGCCCAATCACCAGTTGCTTTGGGTGGGAACTCCTCATTCTGTATTGAACATCATTAGAGGCTGGAGTTATTGCTCCCTATCCACTCCTATATATTTTTCTCACATTTCATAACTGGTTTTGTCACATAAACAAATCTACATTTTCTGGGTGTATCGCAATTGCCATGTGCAAACCGACAATTTGTGGAAGTGATTAGACGCCCCTACATTGGTGTTTAGTGGTTGTGAAACTTTGTGGCTTGTACTGGATGGCTCCAATCATTTCTTATTTTCCTTTACATTTGTTTCTCACCATTTTAATTCCAGTGGTGTCTTTGTCCTTTGCAAATAAACAGTAACCTGTGCAATAGCATATATATATTATATATTATGGTGACAGTTTGCACCATTTCCCTGGATGTTAAAGTGAAGTGTAGCTATGAGAAAAATATTGTTGCTTGCACAGTTTTAAAAGGAAAAACAAGGAAGGTATTACTGCCTACCTACCTATTAATATCTATTACCTACAGGAGATGTTAAGCATGTCATATAATGTACCTAAAATCAGTTCCTCAAGTTAGCGCTATAGTCTATTGTGAAACACCAGAGGATCTCTACTTTAATCCTCATTCAAAGTATGCTCCACCATTTACAAAGTGAAATTCTGTTGCTGTATTAAATACCATGAGAAAATTAACTTCCTTCTTCTTTACCTGACGGTCAGAGCTCAGGGTCGGCTATAAAATATCTGAGAGCAGTCAAGTTTCCAGTTAACTCTTAGATGGATGTGTGTAATAGTTTACATACTGTACATAGTAATCCAAGCGTTGCCTTGGTAAATAAATTACTTAAACCAATAACGCATAGCCAGTTCTGCTTGCTCGCCAAAATGTCCCTCAGCCGCACTTGTGTGTTTGACCTTGAACGTTACATCCTTGCTGTGTTTATCTTCCACAGTCAGCTGTTCATCTGGCAGGCCCACAATGCACTGTTTATGATTCGTTGCCTGCTGAAGGTGTTCATCAGGGAGATGAGTGAAGAAGAGCTGCACCTACAGTTCTCCTACCATGAGAGGGCACCAGGCTCCTGTGGAGGTAAACTCAATCACAGCTCGTTTTGAGAAAAGAGGGAGTGCTACAGGGAGATTGAAATCGGGCCACATATTGCATGAAGAAGTTGAGGAGTTGATTCTGAGTTAATACCCCTTTTTTGAAAAGGAGTTGCATTGTCAAAGGCAACAATTCTATAAAAACAACTACTGAGATATTTTGCACAACACAGTTGGGGCGGGGGCAGGATTTCACAAATAATGTTAATAAAAGTCTAAATTTGTGTCTACTAACTAAAAAAAGTGGTACACTGAATATTTGTATGTATTTTTAGCTTATGCTTCTTTTTTTAAGCATTTTATCAATATACCACTATTGACTGATTGATATGTGAGCTGCAAAGTCTGAAACACCTGCTCCCTACAGACATTTAGATCTGCTATGTTGAGTGTTGGGAAAAACATTTTGTGATTTCTGTGTAAAATAACACTTGGAGAAGAAAATAATCTAGTTTTGAAGTATCTTAAAAAGACGTTAGCTAATAACGCTCAATATCATTCCTCTGTTGGGAATAATAAAGAGAGGAATCTGTGTAGTGGGAGCTCACATATATGTTTCGTATACTAACTTCCCCAATCCCCTGTGTAGAAACAGGCAGCGAGGACCTCCTTGAGGAGCTGTTATCCAACCTTGTTCACCTGATTGTTGACGTGCCCCTGCTGTAAGTATCTCACTTTTTTTTTTGTTTACAGTGTGTTGCCATTACTGTACCTACATAGTGATTTTATGTTGTGACAGTTATTCAGAATCATGTTTGACATGATATTAGTAGTAGTAATGATAAAAAATAAGTAATGTTTGCTTCTTTCTCATCCAGTCCATCATTTAGTAAATAATCCTTGTTTTTTCCTCTTTGTTAATCAGGACGTTAGTCATTGCACAGTTAATAAAAAGCTTTTTATGTCTGTCTGTGTAACTCTGTTTGCGTGCTCTACTTGCTCATTCGTCCCTTGATTCACTAACCAGGAGAAGGTGAAATGCATTATGTAACATCCCAGACATGCTGAAACTCTGAGCTGGCAACATGATGAGCAATGGGACAAAATAAAAAGAAAGGCATATGACTAAATGATATGAAGAAAGAGAAAGTGTTGTTTGGTTAGTGGATGACAAAAACACTTGGAAAGAGAGTTGGTTTAGGAGCATTGCCAGTGAGTGGGAGCAGAGTCAACCTACAATAAAAATTGAAAAATGATATCAGCCTCAACTCTCACCGGGCGGTGTGCACGTTAACATACTCTTCTTTAATGAGTGAATATGAGTGTGTTTACTTTACAAGTGGGGATTTTCTGCTATTTGCCACGCAGCATGACACACAGAGATACATTATGTTCACCACTGTGGAGAAAATCTCTGCAGTCTTGAAATGGGTTCAGAGAAATACGACTGACAATAGCTGTTTCCTTATCACAGCATCTTCCACCTTTCCTCTTTCCCTGCTTTGTTTTGTATTATTGCTGATGTCCTCTCACTGTCTACCACCTTCATCTACTTTGCGTATTGTATTCCTCTCTCCTCCACTACTTTGGTCTCCAGACATCAAACTGTGGCTCTCGTATTTACACGAGAGCCACAGTTCGTATTCAGCATTCCAGCATTATTCATTGTTCCTAGCTTCTAAGACTCCGTTTTTTCCCCTCTGTCACTTTGTGGCTGTTAGCCCATTTCCTCTTTACACATTATTAGTTTAGATTCTTTTGATATAGTTATCCCAAATCTGAAGCAGACCTCTGCACTTTTTTGTGGTTTAATTTTACAGGAAAGATAAGACACAGTTAGTAACTTTTTGTTTTTCCACCATTACTAGGACATACTGTTCCTCTGATTAATTAAACAGATTATTTATATGGTGTATGACGGCAGTTCTGATAATCTATTAATTGTAAATGACTTTAAAAGGTTTTTTTAATGCCGTTTTTCAGCCTTTCAAATGTGTATGTTATCAGGTTTTCTTAGTATTCTGTTAGAGTAAACTAAATATTTTTGAGCTTTAAGTGTGTATGCATCAACACGGGTTTTGGGAAGTGTGAAAAGCATTTATCAATATCAACCTCAGCCTCTTGATTGTGTGTTTATGTGTCGGGTAATAGTACCTCCTTCGATCAAACTATGTATTGTTCATTACTTTACTTGGGTGTTTGACCTCGATTATTTATAGAGTTTGACTGTAGAAGGCTGTTTTTGCGTTAATCTGCTGAAGAGAAAAGGTTTCTCCGAGCTCAACCTAAATCCAAATTTAAGACATGTGCATGCAAGAATTAGTTTGGAAATTAGTTGTGGTCCAATAAGGGGCTGGGTGCCTTTCTGTGTGGAGTTCTCTCCATACTGCCACCAGTATAAGACATGCACTTAGGCTAATTGGTAAATTGCCCATAGGTGTGAATGTGAGTGTGAATGTTTGTCTCTTTATGTCAGTGCTGTGATAGCCTGGCAGTCTGTCCGGGATGTACCGGGATGTATGTTTTTTTTTTACTTAAAATGTTTTAAGTTTACACTTAAAATGTTCAAATGTTCATCAAACTAATTTAAATATTAGACAAAGATAATACAAGCAAACATAAAGGGAGTTTTTAAGTGGTGATTTATTTATTATGGGGGGAAAAAAACTATTCAAACCTACATATTATATTTAAAACATGAAGTGACACACTTGGGCCTGATTACCTGTTGAGAGCCATTATCCACAAATGGAGAAAACTTGAAACAGTGGTGAATCTTCCCAAAAGTGGCCGGCCTACAAAAATGACCCCAAGAGCACAGGGACGACTCATCCAAGAGGACACAAAAGAACCCAGAAGAACATCTAAAGAATTGCAGGCCTCCACTCTACAGCGATGTGAAAGACTCATTGCCTGTTATCGCAAATTCCTGATTGCTGTTGTTGCTGTCAAGGGTGGCACAAACAGTTATTAGATTTAGGGGGCAATTACTTTTTCACATAGGACCGTGTAGGTTTGGATAGTTTTTTTTCCTTAATAAATAAAATCATCACCTAAAAACTGCATTTTGTGTTTATTTTGGTTATCTTTGCCTAATATTTAAATTTGTTTGATGATTTGAATAATTTAAGTGTGACAAATATGCAGAAACATAAAAAAAAAAAATCAGGAAGCGGGCAAACACTGTTTCACACCACTATATACAGTTTTACAAACATGCCATCCAACAGTGCTTCTCAGGGTACAGCATGTGATAAATAAGGGGTTATTTTGATATTACTGGATAACATATTTTCCATGATTGTCCATATGTTATCTAAACATTGTCCTATTATACACAGTATTTTTGTAACTATGATGTTTCGATAAAATAGATAATAATTTATTAACTATACATACATCTTTCCCTGTAGTGACATCACCTATAGCATCCTGTTTGAAGCAGTGACCACACTGCTGATATTCTTCTCCTATCAGCTCTTCAACAAAGACATCCTCCGAGATGGAATAATCTACCAGCACATCATGAAGGGAAGATGGTAAGAAAAAACACACACACACACAAACACACACAAGTTCATCCTTCACTAAAAGACTAATATACTGCAGTGCACCAAACAGTAAACCTTACACCACTTTACCTTACCTAACCTAATAATAGCTGCTGTTGGAGTAACTCTCACAAGCCCTAGTAACTGGGTTGTCCACAATCTGTTGATGGCTTTTTTTTTAAACACAAGCCCAGATCATTTTCGAACCTCTCCAATCTAACGTGACACTGTCTCATCTAGCCGACTGTTCTTCTATACAGACTCAAATTGTTACACTTAGCATCTCACGCTTAAAACAACCTCATCATGTTCCAGACAAAGGATGTGCATATGGGTCATGAGTCATGACACATATGCATGAGTCATGACACATATGCATGAGTCATGACACATATCATGTCATGAGTTGATATCAAAAGCAATAAAGGAAACAAGTTTCAGCAACCCTTCTTCACTGTGACATTGGAAAGTGAATAGATGAATTTGGTTTTGAAATGATAATAACTATAAATTTTGAAATGCAAGAAGTAAACTGCAGTGATAAGATAACTGACTAAATACCATAGAAGTAGAAGCAAACTGTAGTTAACCTTCTGATGTTAACCTGTACTTCGAAATGGTTTGAACCTTATTTACCTTTGTTCGTTCTTATCTTGAATATGAATAAATGCCGATTAATGCTGTAACACTGAATGCATTTCAGGGTCTTGTAGTGCATTTTAAAGAGGTGGCCAGAGGATGGAAGTAATTTACTTTTAGGGCTCTCACAGCCTGAGAGCCAAATGAGAGCAGTCTGGATTAATTACCACTGAGCTGACAAAAATCTTCCAAGTAGCCGATGTTGGCAAAACGGATTTGAAGGCTGTTTAAAATTATTTTGCCATTTGGACTACTAAGAAAGTAAGGCTGTATGAAGCTAGCAAAACAGTGATAAGGGATATTGTACACAACCAGTTGCCAGAAGATTATGATCTTAGCCTGTACACACACACAACACATGTGCCTGTACGTGTATTTCTGGTGGAGTGAAGTGCAGAAATGCTATCATGTCTTTGATCTCAAATTCTTCGTCTTTTCCCAGTTTGTCTTTAACCAGTCGACTGGTGAAGACCCTGCTATACAACTTCATCAGGCAGGAGAAGTGTCCACCTCCAGCGACCCACATCTTTGAGCCAAAAGCTGAGGGTGGTCTGTTGTACGGCCTCGCGTCAGGGGTGGCAAGTACGAGTACACACAAATTAAACAACATAACAAAAACGACAAAGGAGTAATATAGATTGTAATCATTTATGCTGGTGCTGGTTTTTCTTCCAACCTAATTGCTGAGGTCCTGAGGTGCAAATGTATGATTTCAGGTTTTTGTGTGAATTTGTTTTTTGCTGCATGTAAAAACCTAATTTGGTTTGTGAGAAATATATTTTTTATATAATATATTTTCTTCTGTCACTTACTTTTGAAGATCTTCTGGGTTGCTGGGTATTGTTGTGGGTGCTGGTGGGTTGCTTGTGAGCGGTGTCATTATCCCGTGACTCGTTTTACTCGCCTCTTTAGCACTTGTTCTCATAATGTTGCTACAACCCACACATAAAAATTGAAGCTAGTGAGTAAGTGTTTATTAATGATATAGGTGAGGGACAAATTACATAAATAAGAGCCAGACTGTAAAAACAAGAATTGAAATTGTCAGTTGCTGCATTTTCCTTTTTTCCTTGGAACAAAAGAGTGAGAAATATGATTAATCTGAGACATGAAGGTGCAAGCCGTTATGCCAGACACGACAGAATAGATAAAAGTGATGAGTCAAAAATGAACAAAATATGTGTATAAAAGACTTGTAATGTGTTCTGTGCGTGCATATTTGTTTGAGTGTGAGAATAGGGCTGGGTTTCCCCTGCAGATGCTCTTTGTCGGTTTTTGGTGGCAGATTGCTATCAGTGAGCCATCAGCATTCAACCCAGCCTGTCTGTCTGTGGCCAGTGATCAGCCTGATGAGTTATGGTGCCCTGTCCTGTTCTGTAATCCCCTAGAGCCTGTCTGTCTGCAGCCGCCTCCCTTATACACACACGCACAGACCAACAAAGACACAAGCTCTCTTATACTCAGCTCAGAAACAACGCTTGTTTTCTTTCTCTGTCTCCCTGTCTCGGACAGTCATTTGCTTAAAGTCATTTGGGATCAACAGAGTACACAAACTAGTGCATTTCATTTGAATGTGAAAAATGGATATATGCTTGGGCGTTGTTCTTTATTAACCTTCAACATGAGTTGAGTTTCTTGAAATTTGTATTACTACTAGAAGAGAAATCGAAATATCTCAACTACTGTCTGCTTTAATTTTTGTCATTATTTTCTATTCTGCCTTGTGAGTCTCACAATTTTATTAAAATGCATTACCAAGTCAGTGGAGTAACCATTTAAAGGTGCATTACAGTGGTTTTGCATATTTGTCCCCTTCCTGAAACTTACAGACCCACTGCAGACTGGACGTGACACTAACATTTTACATTCCTCATTTTTATTGAGAAATGACTGGTATTCATTTTAGTAGCATGTAAAGTCACTCATGCCTGCAGCTTCACTTCACAGTTGGGCTGGGATTTTCCCTGGTACCAAACACTGGTCATTGGCAAAGCAAATCAGTGCTTGATTTCTGTCGCCATGTTAATGTCTGGAGAGATAGGATGTCTCTTTTACACAGTCTGCTGTCTGAGTCTGAGCGAACGTCTGCAGAGGGATTATCACCCAGACTGGCAACTCAGAAGTTTTTCTCTCCTCTCCTCTCCTCTCCTCTCCTCTCCTCTCCTCTCCTCTCCTCTCCTCTCCTCTCCTCTCCTCTCCTCTCCTCTCTATGTTTTCACGCAGGTGCTAACTTCTCTTATCTTATACATGATCACACATTTTTTTGGTTGTTAATAGTAATTATTGGTAATAATTTCACACCTGAATTATATAATAAATGCTAACATGGTGATGTTATCAGGTATATTATTAACCAAACTCATCGCTGTAGTTTGGTATTTTAGCTTAATAAAATTACATCTTAGCACTTCTTAGCATGTACAAACAACGCGATTGGAAATGTACTTCATTGTAATATGTGGGTAAACTACTGTTTTTGATAGCACTATATGAAAACTCAGGGGGTAATGAATTATTTATGTAAAATTCATCCTCAGTGGGATTGGTACTGTACATCTGCAGCAAATTTCACGGTCATCTTTCCAGTAGTGGTGGAGACAGTCAAACCCGTACATCGCAATCATGGCCATGGCCAATTTATTCAATAGGTTTAAAGGCATTTCGGTGTGGACCAAAGTGGTGTATTGACACAATAACAGTGCCGCTGGCAATCGCTATAAAGCTATGTTAAGATGTCTAATCTGACATAGCTGACACAGACACCATATTATGGCTACAAATATGTATCAAGAATTGTGGAGGGTTTGTTTTAAGAGTAGCTTTTTATTATGTCTGTGGAATGTTCTCACAAGTTTGTGCTAGAAGGGTTTGGATTAAAGTGCTTTGAGCATATATTTTAATTTCTGTGATCTGAGACCTTACGAGAAGAGTGTTTATTTATCGTCTGTACGGCATGTGCGTTTTTGGATAATCGTCACAAGTTTGGCATGTATGTGTGTTTCTGGCACTGGCCTGAAGCTGAGACGTTGTATTAAATCACTGTTATGCAAGAAATAAGTAAGTAGCACATTCTGTCTGTATCTGTTCACAAGGCGTCCACATCTCTGTCTGCACTGAAGCTTATGTTCTCAGCTGTAACTATGAGGAATAATTTCCCACCCCAGCTCCCTTCTCCGGTGTCTCCACAGGCCACTGAAGGAATGCTGCAGGTGGCATAGGATGTAGGACGTATGAACTCTTTTAAAGATTTAGACTTTTCTGGAAGAAGGGTTGTATATATTTTTAGCTGTGCCACCGGCAACACTGGTCTGTCAGTCCATGTTGGTCCAATCTGAACTAACTACTAGATGGTGCAAAGAGTGTGATATCAAGACTAGCAGCACCAGTAGGTCAAAGTTACCCTGAGAAACGTCATCTACAGATTGGCAGACGGTTCTTCAATAGTCTTCTCTAATGGCTTGGTTGACTTTATCTGTAGGGGCGTCATGACTTGAGTGAGATGTTTTAATATCTGTTGTTTAGACTGCCATGTACATGCATTCACTTGTTCCTTAAAATGAATTGTAATCACTTATGCTATTGCATCATTTTATAATGCAGTTGTCAGGTCAAAATTCAGCTAAACTTCCTAGGCACAGAGGAATCATTCTTACTCCTACAGTCTGCTGCGAGCAGTGTCATTAAGTGCTTTAAGTGTTTGTTTGCTAATATCCATAATGTAAATTCAGATGTGGTAGGAGGTCAGGGTCTTATGAAGAAGATGTCAGGGGCAGATGTGGATTTAAAGTAAAGGTTAAAGGTTTTCAACTTGTGTAATATTTTGTTTTGAATATAGAAATTTAGTTTGTGCCAGAGTTAATGTTATGTAATAGTACAATTTGGATAACACAACCTTCTGTCCTGAAGCCAGGGCTAATATCAATAATCAAACGCTGTTTGTTATTGAGCATGTTTCATTGATTTTTATAAACGTCTAATGTGTACATATGTAAGAAAACCTATAGAGATTTATTGGACATTGACAGGTCTCACATAAGAGTGGGTACAGGCACATATTGCAAGTGAAGTAAGACTTTGTGGGAGAAGTTGTGTTGCGTGTCTCACAGTAGGAAGCCTTCAGTGCCCCCGAGTTCTGAAGCCCAGATTCCGATTTAGGCATGCCAGCCTCTGTCTGTGTCTGACCTTCTCTTTTCCTCACTTTCCCCTTCCCTTTCCTCCTCTTCAAGTCCTCCTCCTCCTCTTTTTCCACTGGGCGGCTGGCCAGAGCCGGAGCAGCCTGAGCGGTGTAGCATTATTGGGTTTATGTAGTGGGCAGGCAGACAGGCAGAGGGAACTGAGCCAGGCAGATAACAAACAGCACCCACTAAGGTAAAATAGAGCTGTGTGTGTGTGTGTGTGTGTGTGTGTGTGTGTGTGTGTGTGTGTGTGTGTGTGTGTGTGTGTGTGTGTG
>JAUYWH010000004.1:6489209-6524337 GCA_034779795.1 Ctenopoma multispine
TGTGTGTGTGTGTGTGTGTGTGTGTGTGTGTGTGTGTGTGTGTGTGTGTGTGTGTGTGTGTGTGTGTGTGCGCGCAGGAAATGTGGCTGCCAGACTGGGCTCTCTAACACTGTTGGGCTAGTCACTGTGGTGCCAGTGGTGAGATGAACAGGGCTCCGTCACTACTTGGCTCTCTATCTATCTCTCTCTCAATGTAGATCCTGTTTTCTTTCACGCTCACTTCTCTTTCTGGCCAGTAGAAAGTAAAGGAGAGTATCGTGTGTGGAGAAAGAGACAGACTGACCAGTGCAAATGATGTAACATCTCTCTTGGGTTTTTCTTTTGATTGTGAAGGCTGTTTGTTGATGTCCTCAAATATAAACAAATTCCAATCGCTCTTCACTGGAATACACATTTATACAGAGAGGAGTCAGACTGAGTGTTTGAGTAACTCTTTACTAGCCATTAATGAATTAAGAGACAATAGAACACATAAATCAAATATTTTAAACAGTCACAAGTTGTTCCAAAGCAACTCTTGTGCACAAAAAAGTATAGAGAACTTGTTTTTTCATCCATACATGTTTAAAACCTTTACTCTTTTCCTCAGTCAAAAGTTCTCTGTTCTATCTTCTTCCTTTCCCAACGCTACAAGAAGAAGACGCTGGGTGTGACCTCCCTTTTCTCCTTGAGCTAATTTATGTAATAATAATGTAGTAGGAGGTCTGTGTAGATAAAGTATGTCACTTCTATAATGTTTTAAACTAATGTGTTGTAATCTTGTTCGCTTAAATTAAATATTAGCAGGTTCTTTAATAGTAAAGTAAAGTAAACAAATTATGTTAGTGTCATAGTCCTGACTCTGACTTATTACTTTACACCAAGAGGAGACTGTGCAGATTCAGCCTGAGAATGATGCTGCTCTTCCTTGCTCAACCACTAGATGGCAACAAGTCTACTTCATGTTTCAAATTCAGTATCTTGATCACTGAGGGCCTGCGACACACTCACCCTGCCGTACACAAGAGCTTGGTTCATGTATTCTGTGTGGCTAGACGTGCAGGAGCCAGAGGCTGTCATCTGTGTACCTTGGTTTTCATGCTTCTCATGCTTCTCGTGACACCTCAAAGCACCAGCACTTCACTTGCTCTGTAGGAAATTCAGATCTTTCTCATCCCCCAACAAGAAAAATGAACCCCACTCCAGCTGGCCAGTAGTTCCACTTTCTCTTTGTTCTGTGGCGCCGTCTATGTTGTTTCAGATTTCAGGTGCTGCAAACCGTGTGCATGACTCCATTGTGTATTTGTGGCCTTGATTTCAGTCTGATTTGAACAGTCTGACTGCACCTATTGTTTTGCGTTCATTTTCCTGTGAAGTGTAAATGACTGAGGACCTGCATGATTGGACAATACTTAAGGGCTTTCTATAAAAATATTTAAATACACCACCTGACTGCACTGATCTGTTGTGCTGAAATGGAGAGCTGCTTTTCTCAGGCTAGTCTTGACACTATCCCGGTGCTGAAATCCAATCTAGATACACCAAGCGATGTGTGTAGGAGCGCAGAGATACGAAATATTTTTCTGTACTAAACTAAATATTAAATTCATTCAACAAAAAATTCAATATACCAAAATTATACTGATGAACAAAACTGCAGGAATAAATGGAGGTTATAAACAAAAATTATTAACTGTGTTTATATTTTCATCTATGTAACTTATGTCTTACCTGTTTGTTTGTCTCCAGGTGGTCTGTGGAGTGTTTTCACATTGGGTGGAGCTGGCAGCAAAGCTGGGTTAGACCAGGAACACAACCCATTGCCTTTATCTAATCAGAGCCTTCTGTTATTGCTGGTACTAGCCAATCTGGCAGACGGGCCTGATTGGCCAAATCCCTACCGGCAGGCTATTACGTGTTTCAGAAACACACAAGGTAATACATACACATGATGTATGTTGTTTCTTTTATTCCACTGTACTAATTTTAAGACATTTGGTCATGTGTGTGACATGTAGTGAAAGGTAATGAAAGAATAAACCTCGTAATATTTCCCCTGCACATGTAGACACCTCGTCGCTGCCCGTGGAGCCGCCTCACAGTTTCCAGATCAATTTCAACAGTCTGTACACGGCACTGTGTGAGCAGCAGCGCTCTGACCAGGCCACCCTACTACTGTACACTCTGCTTCACCAGAATGCAAACATGAGGACGTACATGCTCTCCAGGACCGACATGGACAATCTGGTGGGTAACATGGGGATGAAGACACGTTTATTATGTTGTTAACTTAGCGAGGATGGTGCACACATCCATGAACATTCATCATTTCTATTTAAATCTAATGTTTTATAATAGTGGAATTAATCAAAGGTGGGGTGGGATTATTCTCAACGAAACTCTTTTTGCAGTTTGCCTGTGAAATCTGTTCAATTAGACTCAGTGCAGTGGTTAAGATGTATGCAGGTGCAGCTGGTGCTGTTCTGTTTTTATGAGACTGTGCCAGTTATTCCTTGAAGCAGAATGAATGTACTGAGGCGTTTAATGAATGAAAGCCATCTTTAGTTCAACGTGTCAGATGGTGTCACATAGAGTAAGCAGTCACAAAGGCTGGGGCTCTTTTATACAAAATAATTAGGTCTTATTGGAGAGTAGGATTTAGTGTGCATCTGTTTAGTCTTTGTGGTCTGGTTTAGAGACTTAAGTTAACAGCTTATCAATCAATTGTAACAGAAAACCACTAGGAATTCATGACACAAACATGCATAGTACAAACATTTGCAGGAAATGACCTCTATCGTAGAAAGTGTAGGTTTATTGAATACCTTTATGTCTGATGTCTGTGTGACCTTTCTGTATTATTCCATAGTTATTGCTACAGTAAAATTCTATCAATAGCAGAACTACAGTACAGTATGCTTAGATTATTGTGTAGGTGGACTACTACTATGTGAAGTCACCTTCTCTGCTGGATACTCAAGTACTTCTGCACAATAGTGAAACACTGCAACTATGTCTATCCATTGCTTACATTATGGCATTATGATTCAGTATTAGAATTTAATCTTTTGCATTTGTGTGTGTGTTGTGCATACTTCTGTCTCCACCTAGTTCTGAACACGTTATTTGTGTGTGTGTTGTGCATACTTCTGTCTCCACCTAGTTCTGAACACGTTATTCAGGACTCCCAAAAAAGTAAATAATGTAAAATTCTGTCTTCTTATTACCTGCAGTGATGCATTTTAACAGCTTGTTATGCAGAAATAATGGTAAAAATATATTTTTGTTGGGCTGGTTGATTGTATAAGTTTTAAGTCTGCTGACCAGACACCAAAGTTTCCTTTACCTGAATAGAATAATACAAATTATAAATTTGAATGCAGTTTAAGTGTCTTGGCCTTACATGGCATCTGTTGCCACTTGGATGTTCACGTTTTCATCCACTTGTACACATGCTTATTCAGTCTTCATACTCCCCCACTCATTCTCTCAGGTGTTGCCTATTCTTGAGATCCTTTACCACGTTGAGGAAAGAAACTCTCATCATGTCTATATGGCCCTCATCATTCTCCTCATCCTTACGGAGGATGATTCCTTCAATCGTTCCATCCATGAGGTGGTGAGTAGTTTACTGTAAATTTTTATTAATGTAATGCCACTGCAACAGTCATAAATCATTTCTCATTCCTCTTTGTGTGCTATTTCTCTTTCTTCCTGTTATTTCAGATATTGAAGAACATCTCATGGTACACAGAGAGGTCATTAACAGAGATCTCACTTGGTAGTTTGCTCATCCTGGTTGTCATCCGCACCATCCAGTTCAACATGACCCGGACAAGGGTAAGTTGAACACACACTTTGTGCACCCGCAAAGATTATGTGCAATCAGAAACCCATTTGGTGTAGATGAACATATTAGCTCAATTAGTAGTTTATTATATCATTATGTAACATCTACGCAGACCTCGGGTCATAATGAAACTGTAAAGATGGAAACAACACTGTAAATAGCAGCTTACCAGTATCTTTGTTGTTTTGTGCGTGCGTGCGTGCGTGCGTGCGTGCGTGCGTGCGTGCGTGCGTGCGTGCGTGCGTGCGTGCGTGCGTGCGTGCGTGCCTGTGTCCTCCTCTAGGATAAGTACCTTCACACCAACTGTCTGGCTGCACTTGCCAACATGTCAGCTCAGTTTCGATGTCTTCACCAATATGCTGCCCAGCGTATCATCAGGTAAGAACACAACCTAAGATGATATCTTACTCGATCCTTTTCTATTATTATTTCATTTTACATTTAGCCTTTTTCATTTTTTTATTACAATAATCTTATACTGTGTGGCAAGAAAAAGTCTGGAAACACTTACACACTTAAGTATTCCTATTATCTTTTGCTGGTTTTATTCAATTAAATGGTTGTAAAGGGATCACAAAACACAAAAGGTCATTTTGAGCATATTTGAGCACAGAGTAATAGTCAAATCAAAATTGCATATTAAACCTTTATTTCATCAACAAAAGGGGGAAAAGCATGGCCCTTTGATTTGACATATTACTGATCTGTTTTTGATAATCAGGTGTGATGAACTCTGATCAGGATTCTCCCACACCAACTCTGTGGGGTTTAGAGTCATCATGCAGAGTATTCCAGCAGCTACTTTTTTCTCCAAATATTTCTTACACAACTGGGAAAAATGTTTAGGGTCATTGTCTTGCTTGGCTGCAAAATGAATTTATCCCCAGTCAGTCACTGGCCAGAGGGAATGGCATGCCTCTGTATGGAGTGGTACCAATGCTGGTTCACATACAGATCACTCACAGTTTAATTGCCAAACCATGCCAAGATCATCATGCGCCCGCCTTTATGCGCCACTGAAGGTGATGGTGTTGGTGTTAGGCAGACATCAATCATCTTTTCATGATTATTTCCTGATATGCTGTTTTTGTTTGGCCAGTTTTCATTTACAGTGAAAATGACCTGTCACTCCCTCTAAGAGCCAAATGTGAAATAAAAATATTGGCTTACTGGACATGAACAATTTCTTAAAATGTTTTAACACCTAGGAGGTGGGCATGGCATGCTCATTATAAGACCATCCACTCTTGAATTTGTGGAAAAAGACAGATAGTTGCAAAGCCTTCAATTTTAACACTGATGCAGCAGCAAATGATAGTTGTTTTGTAAAAGGTACATTTAGAAGTTTTAGATGATTGAATCGTTGATTAAATTGTTACAGATGAATGAGGAACATGTTTTCTGTGTTTTGGTATTCATTTTTTACATTTCAGTGAAAAATCCAATAATCTTTTAGTGTTTTCAAAGTTTTTCTTACCATTGTAGTTTGGACAAGGTTATTTTGTACTGCTTGTTTGACATTCAAATGCGTTATGTTTGGTAGTTTTAGTTAGACGCTGGATCTCGACCTCTACATTTTTTGACAGTCTCTCATATTATACAACCAGGCAATGAGTGGTGGATAAAACTCTCAATATATGTAGTTTTGTATTACAGTATCAAGACATAGCATAATAAATTGAGGAATGTAAATAGATAAAATATCGAGTGTTTGTTAATCCAAATGTGAAACAATCTATCATCACATCATTATTACACAACTGTCTTAAAAGAATATGATTAAAAGAATGATTAAAAATAGCTATCATAGTATATATTGTATGGCAGTACCAGACAGTAGTTTTGTCTGTCAGCTGTAAACTTCCACCGAGAAACTCTTTGTTCACTTAAAAGTATAAATAATCTTAATAAAGCAAAAAAAGGGTGGCACAGCATCAAAGCAGGATTTCATGTTTCAGACAGAGGCTTTCCTCATAAGCAGAATCTTGCTAAATGAAAGTCAGCGCACAGGAAACAACGTGCTTTTTTGTACTTTCAGGCAATGAAATCAACAGCATAAGTAGTGTGTGTCAGGCTCTTCTGTCTACTGTCTATTCCTAACTTCATATCAATTGCTGCTATGCGTAAGCTACGGGCTTGGGAACAATCATCCACGTCAAATTTTAATAAAAGCATCTGTGTGAGTGAAGCAAAAAAGCGAAAAGGAAAGAAATTGCTTAAAGGCAGTAATGGAAACTCTAACTCAAACACAAACACACTCATTCTTTTTCATGATTAATTCTGGTTCAGTGCAAAATATTTATTGTTATCGTAACTTGACGGTGGCTGCTGCAGAGGAGAAAGGAGTTAGTTGTTGAGAGAGAGGCCTCTCTCTCTCTATCTCTATCTCTCTCTCTCTGAGTGTACAGAACAACATTATGCAAGATGAGGGAATTGAGGGAGAGGTTTCAGTCCGTGAGGAGACGGAAGATGAGGTCCAAACCACACACGCGCGCACACATACACAAACACACGTGCCCATCTTTCAATAGCTGTGAGGCCCCTCATACTCCAGCTCCTGTTCTTAACTGTAACATAAAAACTAAATACATAATCCCAAATCTTATTCCAACCTTAAACCTAAAACCAAGGATCGGCCAAAGTGTCCACAAAATAATGGTATCATACACATATCTACATAAAGACACACTCATGTAGGTTTGTTGACTCCAGGCACACGGGAAGGAATGTTTCCTTCCCCAGAGATGCGCACACATTTATGTTTTCTCAAGGATCTGCTTATCACCCTGCCTGTGTCTCTCTCCATATTTGTGACTCTCTGGTGCTTTGAGCCAGAGACGAACACTGTCTATGAATGTCTGCATGTCTGTCCTGTACTGATGTAGAACAACTGACTCTGTGTCTGATAATAATGATAATGATGATGATTATGAAGGCATGGGCTGGGCTAAACTGACTGGCTGCTAGATAAAGGGAATTTCCTGCCAGGAATTTCCAAATGTCAGCCAGGCACTGTTGGGCTCTCTTCCTTAATTGACTCTTACAGAATCACAGCTGGTGCTATTTATTTACAGGCAGCAGTGGGTTTATTTGCCCCCAGCACCACCCAGAATCTGTCTTTATAGTTTTCTATTCATCATTTCCCTCCACTAGTATTTCCTTTGGGTTTCATTGCTCTTTCCTCTCTTGCCTCTGCCAACCATATCCACAATGTAATCTGCAACCACACATGATGTATTAATGTTCCTTCTCTGATCACTCTGATGCCTGCTGACTTGACAGAGTTTGTTTTACAGAAGGGCTGCAACTGCTCAGTATTGTCATTATCAATTTATCTAGTAATTACTTTTTGATTTATTAATGAAATGTTTTTGAATTATGGTATAAAAATGTTCCCAGAGCTCATTGTAATGTCTTAAAGTGACTTATTTTGTCTGGTCAGCCAAAAAACAATACATTTTACTATCATAGAAGAAGAAAAAGTTGACTTTAAAGAAGCTGGAAATGGATATGTGTATATAATCACAATAATTATTTCATATAGGTTTACAGGAGTACAAAGGACAATAGCCAATAGTATGTTATCTTTCATCTGTTACATGCACATTTTCAAATAGTGCATAAAAGTAGATTTATAAAGGCATATAATAAATATAATGTAAAATATTGCTAAAAGTTAGTTGCTTAGTTAATAATGTAATTTTGTCTAGAACTGCAACTGTTATGTATTTATGTAAAGCAGCAAATACTTGAAATGGAAAAGATGCAGCTAATGAATGTTTTTTATTTGTACTAGAGAAAAATGACTTAAAAGTTGAATCAATCATAACAACCATGGAATGAAAACATTCGACATCACATTATGTTACAAACACATTTGTAACATAATGTGTAAAGAGTTCTCATGAAAGCCTCAAATTAATCTTATCATGCACATACAAATGTCTGAATACAGATTTTGAAGAACAGAACAGACGCTGTGTGTGTTCGGATAAAACCGAATCCTTTGGACTGGTAGAGACAAAGGTCCTTTACATCTTCAGTGTGTTGAAGGTGGTGGGTGGACCATATCTGTCATTACTTCAGCCTCATAACTGATTTTGGGATCAGGCCAGCAGTGTGGAAATCCTTCTGTGTCACTGTTTCCTGAGTCATGTCCATCACTGCTTTGGCATAAATGAGAATTGTGACAGAGCGACTAGTCACAGTGCTGTATTGTGGCCAATAGGCCCAGGTGGAACTATCATGGTGGTCTCATTTGAAACAGAGAAACCAGACTAGATAGTACAACAGGTCCTATTAAGTAGTCATTGATAATGGCATCGTTGACTTTAGGTCTGTAGATAACAAGTAAACCTTGTTGTAGCTGCTCAGATATCTCCATTCACATATCATTTGGCACATTAGTCTGTATAAATAATGCTGAGTGATTTTGTGTGTGTGTTTTCCAGTGCTGACAGATGGACAGGTGTAGCTCTGAGGGACTTAGCTGACCTCTGTTTGTGCATCTGATGTTTCCTAAAATAAATAAATAAATAATATGTACACGCAGTCGTTGTGTAACCATAAATGTGAAAATGTCCATGCAGTCCCAACATACTGTAAACACACAGCTGGGGCCTGTTCAATTAAATAAAACTGAGTTTAATTAGAGTTGTAGTTATAAATTGATGGTAAACACTGCATATTTTTAGTATTTTGACGCATCATTAGTAAAACTTTATTTTGTTAAACCAAATGTCACAATTATTAATTATTTTTAAAAGGCACATTAAGAAAGCAAAACAGGTTATTTTATTAATGTGACTTAAATAAATTTCTCTTTAATAATCTGGGTAAAGGCCACTCTTTGAGTATTTACAGCAAATTACGCGTCAACGTGAGCAGTGTGACGACTGTGTATTTGGATTTTGGGTTGTTTGATCATGGTAGCAGTTTATCATTCATCTGTTATTGCTACTCTCACTTGTTTTCCCGTCTCCGCGTCTCTTTTCCAGTTTATTCACTTTGCTTTCCAAAAAGCACAACAAGGTTTTGGAGCAGGCAACACAGAGTCTGAGAGGCAGACAGGCAGACAACACAGCTCTGCCTGACTATGTAAGTAACACACTCTTCTCTTTCTCTCTCTCTGTGTCTCTCAGTTTATTAGTTGTTGTTGCCAAATTATGTCTAGTTGGATAGGAGCAGTTGTTGATATGGGCATTTGAAACCGCTTAGTCAGTATTAGGTTACATTAATTTGTATTTAAAGTTGCATGATGCATAATACCTAGTAAAACCATAAATTATACACTTAAAACATGTTAGTTACCAAGCTCTAGAGGAGCTGGTGGATTGCTTTGCTGTCTTTGAACAGAGCCAAACTAGCTGTTTCTCCCTCTTCTATTTTTATTCTTAGCTAAGCTAACCAGGTATTGGTGATAGCTTCATATTTAGTTATTCCTGTAATACTAAACATTAAAGAAAAAAACAGAATGTTCTGCAGCACTTGATGTGACCTGCCTTGAAGCATTTTACTTTTCCATCATGGATTTTGAAATGTCTCTCTATGACTCCATGTTTTGCTGCTGGCACCAGTTATGTCAAACAGTTTAGGATTCATTTGAGGATGTAGCTCATCTTTTGGTCCTGCTGCTATGTTTTCAGCCACTGGAAAGCATCAGATCTGAAAATGTGCTGCTGCAGGCCGCTCTCAAATGCCACTCTATGTCTCTCTCTACACCCATTCTTAGTCTTTTGCCAATCGCTTTTGCTGAAATTTCTCTGAAGTACTGAATAAAAATCAGAAATTCAAATCTTTAAACAACCACATCAGTAACTCTTACCAGAAGCTACACGTGTGTGTGTGTGTGTGTGTGTGTGTGTGTGTGTGTGTGTGTGTGTGTGTGTGTGTGTGTCCATAATACACTGAAAGACAAATGTAGTGAAGGGTCAAAGGATGAGATTGCCTACACAACAGCACTCATGCTTTAGCAAGACGTTCAGTATGTTGCTCAAGGGCACAAGCCAGATTTCCAGTGTGATTATTTCATGGGAATTTTACAATGAGGGTTGTTACCTAAAATACTGTCTGACATCCAGTCTGGGTCACAGACTTAAGAAAGAGCTGGTCAACGTTTCTGATACTGCAGTTATCCTTGAGCTTAGACTATACTAACTCAATCTGACATTGGTTCCCATGTCTACAAGAGTTCTCTTGTTTACTATCCACACATAGAAGTCAACGTTCAGGCTTATTGACATTACTTGATGAAAAGGAACATACTGTGTTTTTTGCCTTGTGAGACTGTTGCGCGGCCTCACTTTGCCTTGGCCAGCGTTTAGCAGCATTCCCTTACTATTTTCACGCCCTCTCGCTCACTACAGACAGTTTATAGCTACTTCTGATCGAGAATATGTCTAAAACGAAGTTCATCTCTTCTTCCTCTCACTGATGAGTCTGCCATCAGTTCCCAGAATTGGCTGAAAAGCCACTGACCGGGCATCTGACCAGTGCCAGCGGTGTGGGACAGATCCCAAAAATTAGGCCAACAGATGCTCTTCAGTGCCCT
The DNA here is from genome assembly GCA_034779795.1 of Ctenopoma multispine. Classification (NCBI taxonomy): domain Eukaryota; kingdom Metazoa; phylum Chordata; class Actinopteri; order Anabantiformes; family Anabantidae; genus Ctenopoma; species Ctenopoma multispine. The sequence goes on from JAUYWH010000004.1 coordinate 6,499,589, forward strand.
AACACTGGGCAGCAGCCTACCGTATGCTTGAGGTACCACAATCCTGTCCTGAAATTATAACATGTTTTTAATACATTTTACAGAATAATGTTTTAAAGAATTGGTTACAAAGAAAATTCACCAGTTTATCTGGTGATTTGTTTCTTTACTAACTTTTAAGCGATTATTTGTCCCATTTCTTTATTTCAATGCAATAGTGTGATTGTAGGTGCAAAGTAAGCATCTAGTTAAATGACAGCAGGTCCAGACCTTATCCGACTAGCTGTTTATTTCTTCTTATTTTGTAGTGAGTATCAATTTCAAACTCATGTTTACATAAAACCTCATGCATAGGATTTCTCATCTGACTAGTTTTAATGGCCTCCCACATTGCATGAGTTGTTTCTTGTCCATCTCCGACCCTCTCCTTTTCCTCCAGTAGTACTGGATGTAGCTGAGGCGTTTTTTGTGACAGGCATCTGGAAACAATGTAATATGACTGAGTCTGAGTCTGGAAAGAGAACTAATGTTTGTTGAATGTGGGATTGTCCTGGACATGTAATTGCTCTCTTTACGAGGGAGAGACTAGAGAGGAGGATATGAATAAATGTTGTTAAATGCTCTAAGCTGCTGGTCAAAGCTGGACCCAACGTTAACCAGCTTATGTGTTAATGTCTCTTTTCTTTGTCTCCTCCTCTGTTTCCCTCCCTCTTTATGTCTGCCTCTTGGTCTCTGTCTCTCTTTTACTCTCATGTATACACACCCCCTATCCCTGCATGTGTTTGTGCTGCTGTGTCTGGTTAGTCTCAGGGAAGAAAGAGTGAAGGATTAGGGCCCCTTGAGGCCCCAGGGGAATGCCTGGGGCTCCCAGTCCAAGCAGGGCAGCTCTCAGGGGGACCTTTGGTTGCTCTTTGCAGCTTCTGCACTGCTGATTGTAGATTTTTTTTCTTGCCCTTTGAGTTATGTGCAGTGACATGCACTATGTGCCCATGCACACAAACAAACATTAAAAAAAAGGAAATATGTGCTGTGTTGTGTTGTATGTCACTGTTTATGCTCCCGGCCAGTGGTAGTGGTAATGTTACTTCTCTGCCTCTTAGTCTGTTTACTGTTGCACATTTCTGGGAAGCGACTACAAGCGCGCACACACACACACACCGAGCCAGAAGCATGTTGGACCACCCTGTCCATGTGTTTACGTGTGCTGGTTGAGTCACAATCTGTGATCTCTTTTTAATAGCCACAGTAGACACATGCATTAGCTTTGTAGCCCCATTCTTCTTGTTTAGGGTAAAAGCAGAGCCTAAGGATGTATCAACAGATAATAAACATTATGCCTTCTGTTTATTATCAGGTCTTCCAGGAATTCACCAAAATGCAAAATTCACATTTTTCTAATACAGTGCAGTAGATGACTCAAAACTGTTGATCATTAATTACTAAAAAGTCTGTCAATTATATAAAGGTGAACAGCATATTCACAGCACTATAATCATTCTGTAATAGTTTTATCATTTTATTATTATTATCCTGCCACGTTTTTTGTGATCTTTCGATTTAGAGCCAGGGAGAGACAGGATTGATATGTAATATTATACCTTATTATATCATTGAATATATTACATTGAATATTATCATTGAAATCAGAGGTTACTTTGCATACAAAGCTCATGTTGTTTTATCTAAAGAAACCCCACAGGAGACAGCACAGTGTCAGGATTATTAATAATATTATTAAGTACTTTACTATTTGTCTTGTTTGGTGGTGCAGCACGAGCAGCAGCTTGTGCCTGGCCAAAGTATTTGTACATTGTAATCAAAGATATCAATTTAATTATTATTTTGTTAGACAAAATAGTTGCTACTGTGATAACTTAGATTATATTTAGATTATTTATTATTGATATTTAAGGTTAGCAAATTACTTCCTCATACAAACCATTGTGCAGGGTTTTGGTATCTCACCAAAGTAAGACAGAGCGGTTTTTGGTCTAAACTTCCACTAAGGCATTGTTGGTAAGAAGTACATGGGATTTAATCAAAGTATATTTTTCGCTAGTAATAAAAGAACTGAACTCAGGGTCTTTGTCTTTTTTCTTATGTAGAAAAGTTAACACTGCATAAAATGATCTATAACGAGTTTGAGCTTTACAAATTATTAGTAACCTCTTAGACCTATGCCCTTTTTATGTGGCTCATTATGTCATCCTCTCAGTCTAAACGAAAGTTTGTCTCCTTGCGTTCCTTTCATTAAGGCAGTATCCAGCTGAGAGTGGAGAGCTGACTTACTCACTGCGCCCCCTTTTTCAGCCTCTCATCTCTTGAAGTTTTTTTCCTCACCAACCTAGTGAAAATGATGTTAGGCCTCCTAGTTGTTAGTTTACTTGTTATCCTGTCTCTCTCTATATCTGTCAGCCTCTTATCTTCTCTCTGTCTCTTTCTGTGTTTTTTTTCTCAGACAGTAGGAGTGCCACCCCTGCAGGCAGCAGGTGCTCTGGGGTCCTAATGATTGTCTGCTTCCAAATGATAATTATGGCAGCCCTGCTGTGTCCTGGTCTTTTCCTGATTGAGGCACAGCAAAACAGAGCACAGCTCACAGCAGATCAATTAGCACTGCCCACCTATCTGCCACAGTGCTGTTGCAGCAGTTGGCGTCATCTTTTTGGTCATTATCACTCGCGTCATCACCAGCATCACTGCTGTTTTGGCCCCAGCTCCCCACTGTTAGTGTTAGCCAAGTCTCTGAGCGGTAGTGCAGTTATTTAAACTGCTAATAAGGTGTCTGTCTGCAAATATGCTGGACTTCCCCTCCACACAGACAGTGATGCAGCGATTGTCCAACACAGTCTTTCCTAAACATAGTTTAGACACAGACTGAGTTGTGGTGGGGGGGCAGTTGCCTCATTTTCTATGTGTGTGTGTGCAACAAAGGAAGTTTTGTGAGTCTGTGGAGTAATAAGAATCTGACCGGGGTCAAATACTCTACAAAATGGTGTGATTATGACATGGCTGTGGTATCATAATGCAGGTCAGACAATGACCTATTTAAAAAACTCCCAAAAGACAGGGCAGCTACTCAGCCAGTCTGACCCTCTGTCTGTCCACGTAGTGTTTTTTTTTCCTTCCCTCATCTATTTTTTTACTCAAACCCTCCATCTTTTTTTAAATTGCAGTTTTCCTTTAGTGTATTTTACCAGAAACTGTTACTCGTCATTTCTCTCTCACTATGGTTCGCACATGGTAGTATGGATGTCATTATTCCTTGGTTTTCTGTTGATTTGCATTCTAATACGGTACAACAGATTTCAGACTGTCTGTTTAGGTGGGGCTTTTGATTCCTTCTGTTTTTCTCTTTGTGTATCTTGTCTGTGTTTATCTTAATGCCCTTGTCTTTGTCAGTACTGTTTCTTAATATGTCTGGTTTATCTGCCCTGCAACAGCCTGCAGTGAGCAGTGGGGCCAGCCAGAGAATCACTAAGCTATTGGTTTAATGATGCCAGCTCTTACTTCACAGGGATTTACATGTCTGTGTCTCTAAACAACCTGTCTACACACACAAACACTTGCATAAAAACACATATTGGTATGATAGGACAGCTAGGCACACAGAAAAATGCGGTGTAGGGCCAGCACCGTCCTTCCTAGCCACAGATTGCATCTGCAAACCTTATAATTTTGCTTGTCAGACAGATAGCAAAGGCCAAACGTACTCACAGACATAACACATTTGTGCCCAGCATGCTGAAGAATTAGCAGCCGACAGATGAAAAAGCTTCACACATTCAGTTTCCCTGCAAGTTTTTAGTAAATGGTAAAACAAGCAAAATGGGGTCATTGAGACTAATGATATAGCTCATGTCTGAGCCCTGTATTTTCCTGGGCAGGGACAAGACATAAAATAGCAGCATGAGTGGTGGTGACTAAATGACAATGCAGGAGGCTGGAAAATAGCACATGACAGAAGGAGAAGGAAAGGAAAAGAGGAGGGGAGAGCACAGAAGAAAGGAAAGGCAATAATGGTTTCATGCAGCCATCCAAACACATCAGGTGTCTTATGCCTAAAGGAGGCAGTTTTTGTAGAAAGCAAGTGCAAAGAACAGAGTGGGGAATGGAGGAGGAGGAGCCAAGATATTTAAATCCTGTCTGAGTTTCAAGTAGACCATGGACCTCTTAATCTCATCCTCTTGACAAACATACACAGAGGGCCAGGCAGACGTCTAGCTAGCCTATTTTCATGTGACCTGAATTCCCCAGTGTGGCATTTTTTTCCTGCCAGGCTAATCTCATTAAGCTGGGTGCAGAGCAAGAGAACAAACACACCAGGCATCCCTCACTCCTACTCTGCCTTCCTCTCCCTTCTTTTGTCTACTCTTCATCGCGTTCACTTTCTCTCCATCAACTCCCCCTACTCCTTTCTTCTGTGCTTCCATTTTTGTTCCTGTCTTCCTTCCCTGCCTCCTCTTCCTCCTACTCACTTGTCTCCTATATCTGCCCCAGCTTTCTGTCTAATTATGGCCTGCCACAGCAGAACAGAGCACACTAGGTCTAGCTAGGCAGTGGAGTCTAGCCCAGAGAGCCACCTCTGCTTCCAGACGCACAATCAATCCTCATTATAGCCGGCTCTCCTGTCTTCTACTTGCCTCCTCACATGTGCCTGTTAAAGCGCCACACACCTCCGTCTGCCAGCTTTTGGAAATCAGTGCATTATTGCATCTGTGTGGCAAGTCTGATTCATGGTCATCGCACAGCAGAATACAGTTTTTTTACCATCTTCATAATCCACCTGCTTACTTTCAGAGTGTGTGTGTGTGTGTTAATGTGTTTAGGTGTCTACAGCACAAAAGAAGGCCACACAGAAAGCAAAGTTATATACAATTTAAGGACTTTTTTTGAAGCAGGGCACTGAAGATGGAATATGAAAATGGTACCACATGTATTTCTCTTACAGATGGCTAGCCCAGATTGGAGGAGGAATGTCAGCTTCCAGACTACTTGCTATTGCAGTGTTGCAAAGCTGCTTTTTTGATACTTGACTTACCTGGTATTAGCAAATTCTTGATCAAAACAGATCGGATCAGAACAATGATGTTTATCATGAAAATGAATCAAAGATTAAGCCTGACCAGGGAGAATATTAAAAAAAACTCATCTTCCTTCTGTCGTTTGTGTTATGAATGTGTCTTTGTAAGATCTGAAATGTGCCTCATAATGTGGTGGGATTAAAAATAAAAATTCTATCATACAACTTTATTGACACATACTTAAAAGATTAAATTACTGCTGAGTATCTTGTCCTGATGAATTTTACAGGAATTTCTATATTTTCAGTGAATTGCACTTACTTAATTTCAAGCATAAAATGATGTAGGATGTAGCCCCAGAGGAAGCGGCTGATGAGTGCTGTCTAAGGCGAGGCTTCCTGCTAAGCAAAGACATTGATTAAAGCTTTGGGATCCACTGGCTGAATTGGTCATTTAAGCATTTGAGGAAGTTTCTTACTTCTCTCAGTCCTTCAGTTTGTACCATAATGCAGTTGTGCATTTGTGATGCTCTGCTTCTTGTTGCAGTGTTAGCTTCTTTAATGTCCCAGGCCTTCATTAGTATTCTGTCCATTTCTGAGCTGCTGTCGCATCAAGATTGATAGTCAAAATCTGCATTTTGTGTAGTAGCTGACGAGGTGGTGGCCAGGCAGTCATGTAGACCAATTTCTAAAATCTGTTTCTCTTGCACCGTCATGTAGAAAATATCATGGATTCATATGAGTGGATTTCAAATGCATAGCAAGGGCAAAGAAACAAGGTTGTCAGGAAAGCAAAAGGAAATCGCAATTAAGAAATCTTACATATAGCTGCTAATATTAGCTTATCACTTATATATTGGTATTGGTGTATATTCAACAGTCAAGTCCACTTTACTGGCAGTGTTTGTTTTTTCATGAGATGAAGTGTGGTACTATTCATTGATTTGACAACATCATCTAGGGATCTTATCTATACTACCAGCACTGCTTGGTAGGTTTTGTCATACCACAGGAAGTCAGACATCATCTGAACTGTATTTGCCACTGCCTTGCTGCCTAGTTTTTATCTCCTTAAAGATTATTCATTTTCCCACAGTCGGCCTAGTCTCCCTTCTGTGCCTAGATGTGAAATGTTATCTCCTCATGGTGGCGTCAGTCTGTCTGTCTGCCTATCTGTCTGTCTGTTTGTCTGTGTTGACACATTGTTGTGAACTAACTAAAGAACAATGTGTGATAGAATCTCCATTCTTACACTGCAGTTTCAATATGTATAACAGATAGTTTGGGTAGTTTCTGTAATACCCTGCTGTTTCTATATTAATGATAAGGGTGAACTGCGAGCTGTGGGTTATGACTACAATTGGTAGTACAAAGGTTAAAGGTTTCATAACACCTGCAAGCAGACAGCATTACCAAAATGTATTGTTTTAATTTCCACATCTTTCTAGAGGTCTTCACAAATCCAATCAGCTGTGATCACATAGTTCGTCAGAATGACGACAGGAAGAAGAAATTTGTTTGCTCGCTGAGCGGAACAACAAATTGCACTTTCTTTACCTGGTTGTTTCTCTATTGTTGTTTGGATTGGTTATAAATTACTTTATAATTGAGGGAGAATTGTTTACCCATGCCTTAACTGAATCTGCCATAGACATTCAGAGTGCACCACAGACTAAATCACAAAGACACAAACCTTTATAATTTATGCATCTTTGGTTTTCTGAAGAGCATTTTTTTATTTTAGAATTTAGTTTCCTCTCTGGCTTAAAGAAATTAATAAAGAAACCTGCTTTCTTGCATTTAGTTAGATGAGAAGGTAGATTCCTTTTTTTAGATTTGTGCTGTAAATATGAAGTCCAAATACACAGCCAGCAGCTGGTAAGTTTAGCATAAAGACTGTAAACAGTGGGGAGACAGCCTGGTACTCAGAGGTGCTCAAGTTCACCCACTGGCACCTTTTAAAGCTTTAAAGCTCACAACTCATTACAGTACATCTTTTTTGTTAATCAGTGCTGTCTGCAGTCCTGCAGACAGGACTAGATTAGCCATTTACACTTTTTATTAACCATATTACTTTATATCTAGATTTGTTCTAGCCACTTAACCTCCCATTACTGTCCATCATTCCCACACATCTCTTCCCATCCCAGTGACACTAGTGAAACACACTGTGACACAACTTAGTTTGTGACTTGCTAGGTCGTCTCTCTGTCCTTCACAAAGACCTTGGCTGGCAACGTACTAACATTGTTCATTACTCCTTATGTCCCTTTTATCCCTCTCTCTCCCCCTCCCATCTCTTCCACCTCTCTCTTACCCCCTGCTGATCAATCTATCAGGAGACAATCATTTTAAAACACCATTATAAGTGAAACCAGCGTAGTGGGAAACCAATTAACCTTTACATCCTCCCTCTCCCTCAGGCCCAGGACCTAAATGTGATTGAGGAGGTGATCCGCATGATGTTGGAAATCATCAACTCTTGCCTGTGCAACTCCCTACACCACAACCCCAACCTGGTGTACGCACTGCTCTACAAGAGGGAGCTCTTTGAGCAGTTCAGGACGCACCCATCCTTCCAGGACATCATGCAGAACTTGGACACGGTCAGTCTGCTTTTGCTTGGAACCGGAAGCACTTTAATTCATGGTGTTGGCTGATTTGTGGTAATTATTCCATAAATCAAGGTTTTACAGATTTTTCCTCTCTGTGTACAGAGAAAGTTTCGAAAATCCAGGCAGCTCTGGAACAATTGCAAACTGAATCATTATCATTGCGTGCAATTGGACTGTATGACGTTCTGAGCTCTGTCGAGCTTAAGTAGTATTGATGATTTAATCAGTCCCCTTGTGTCGAGAGACTCTGTGTCAAATATTCATTGACAGTGTTTGGCGTATGGGGGAGGAAGAGACGGTGCGATAGAAAGCTGTCATTGATGGCTGTATTAGTCATGCAGGAAGCTTTGGTGTGTATCGCTGCGTATGTGTGAGGGATGGGGTTGGAGGATACATTTTCTGTTATTCTTAAGTATGAGGGAAGCATGGTAGCTAGGATCCCTCAGCTGAATCAGTCTCCCTTAGGCTACTCTCTGAAGTGTTCTCTGTGCTTGCAAATCCGTATGTGTGAGCGTGAGATTCTGGATCAGGGGGTGCTTTTTTGCTTTTCTAAATTAACCCCATATGGGAGGCCTTCAGACTCAATGAAAAGATTAGTATTAGATAGATGTAGACGCACATACAGTACATGCACTGGCTCATGTGAGCTTTGGTGTGTTTGAATTCTCTAAAGCAACCAGTGCGAGCAGAGAAAAACATTGCCTTTTCACTGTTGGTTTGACAAAAAAAAGAGCATTAAAAAGAATCTGTTATACCTAGAGTTTCTCTCATGATCAAATATCAAACATTTCTCCAGGGAAGAACCTCGCGCAGCAGTAGAAATGCGAAATACAGTTTTCTTGATATCTTGTTTGGACTTAAACCTGGAAGGCATCGGATAATTTGAGCTCCAATTAAGTGCTTATTTTGAGTGGAAAGCAATACGCTCAAACTATGTCGTGAATTCCCAATCTGAGATCCTGCATGTATGTATTTGCGGAGCATATAGCCTGTGGGCATATTAGTTGAGCCTATGTTTGTAGCATTTTGAGTTTGTGCAGCACATTTTTAGTCTTCTGAAGCATAATTCAAGCAGTTTTATGGACATGTTCCTTTTATTCATTTATTTATATAAAGATTCTCCGTCATTAGTGTAATATAACTGACATAAAAATTATACCATATGTAGCTCTGTATCACTACGTAGTATAGATTCATTTTTGGAGAAACTTACTGTTGCTAGGAAACTAGGCAACCCATGGAGACAAATTGTTGGCTGTTGACGCAGGGAGAAAACTGTTTTCTAAAATCAAACTGATCAAAACAAGCTAGCTAGATAGAATGAATATTACTTTCACAGTTAATGTTGTTAACACTAGTATGACTTGACAAATAAAGCCTTATATGTATATATAGCATGACACCGTTTTGTTGTGATTTTGAGTGGAAATTGCACACAGTATAATCATGTAGGGTGTGGCTACTGCAACATCAATGTTACAGCTCCGAACAGCAGGATCTACAGAGTCCAAGGCTTCATGACACCAGTGGTGGCTGATGGCAAACCTAAAAGAAACAAGAATGACATGAGGAGATGTATTTATAAAACCGTACTGGATTTAATGATGAAAATTTTAGACTTAGAACTGCTGAAATTTTAGCCCAATACTGATAGTTTGAAAATAGTAACAGTTTTTTATTATATACTATATATTGCTACTATATGTTTGATATTATCTATAAAACATCATTAGAATGTAATGTGTTAAAATACCATAAATAAATACTAGATTAAATTATAATTGAGGAAAAAGATTCAGACTTTTAAGCATTAACATGATGTCAAAATATATATTACTGTACTCAGTTTCTCATTTTATGTGCACGCTAATGCTGATGAATCTATGAAAACACTAATACTGTGATAATAAGGTGTATAGAAATTAAAGGTTTTTGCAGTAGTACTTTATTCATAAATAAACTAGTTATATTGACTACCAAGGAGTAGTCAGTATAACTTTAAGGAGGCTGCCTGTCCACAAGAATTTCCCTAAGGGGATTAGTAAAGTAAGTGAAGTATCAATCATTCTATTATAGTAAAGTATTTCTTATTATCATTTTATTATTGTTGTTGTATTATTATTATTTTATTATATATCTTGCTTTAATTGTCTTGATTACTTACTCACACCAGCCATAAAGAGATTCTTTCCAAAAGTCCTTTTAGTGGAAAAATTTATTTAAAGGTGTATCTAAAGCTAATGTGCGGCTTCAGGCTTTAATCTGAGTTAATCAAATCAAATGGATATTTGTCTAGAATAGTTTTAAGTATAAATAAAGATAAATGCCTCTTTGTGTTTCTTTAAACTGTGCCGGTTGAGTTGCAATAGAAAGACAGATTTCTGTACTAAAAAGGCTGCAACCTTGGAAGGTGTCCATTTAATGCAGCTAATTATGGATGCTTGAATTATGGATGATGAAGCCTTTTGTTGTCTTCAAATAAATGTTTTATTACTTTTTGTGGACTGTGGACCACTTAAATTTGAAGCATCTCTTGAAGATGTCTATAAAAAGCTTTGTTCAGTGTTCAGATAGGCACCTTTAAGACCGATTTTAAAAAACTGTGAACTTATCCTTTAAGTCTAAATGGTAATAAATGGTTTATAACATACTATAATACAGTTTTAAACAGACCTATTTATTACTGTGTTTATTAACAACTATAACTCAGGTCAGAAGTCATAACGTGGAGGTTCGCATATAAATAGATGATGAATGACAATAATAGTAAATCACAGTTGTATATAAAGTATGTATGTACAAAATATTATCTCTTCATAGAAGTTATATGTATCACTGATACATATTACACTGCCCTTACAGATGCTTACAACTACACTATGTTATTAAATGCTTGTAGTAGTGCAAGTCCCTGCATTGTCACCCATCAAATTTAACTGACAGATATGAGATTGATATCAATTTTCTAATCTTACTTTTGGCAAGAAAGCCAATAAGCATCCCAAATGTCAAACCGTTCACGTAACACAAGCCAATTTCATAATCCTTGTTTACACTTTAGCCCATACAAACACAGTGTGCATTACATCTCAGTGAGACCAAATGCTTTTTTACAGCTTTGTGTTCTGTGTCGTGATTGACTGTTTCTTCCTCTGTGACCTTTAGGTGATCGGCTTCTTCAGTCAGCGTCTGGAGCAGGCTGGAAGTGACCTGTCAGTTGAGAGGGTCCAGGAGGTCATCATGAAAGGAGCCCAGGCCCTGCCCAAGGACAGACTGAAGGTAAATCACACAGGCACAGCAGGAGGATGAGCCTGGAGGCAAGGAATAATGAAACATGAGGCTACAAATACTGACATCAAGTAGATGTGTGGAGGGTACAGTGTGTTATAAAGGCTGCGAGGTATGGTGAAATTGGTGAAGGTGGGGAAAAAAAAGAGAATTGGTTTGTCTAGACAGGTGAGAGACTGGGAGAGGTATCGCATTGGAATATGGAATGGGGCAAGGGAAGGATGGAAAGAGCCACTGGGGCATGAGGCAAAAGACCAAAGCCCACTTCTCATTAGCATTAATGGCCATCTTCATTCCATCTCTGCTGGCCTGATACATGCGAACATGTAATGACATTTCAAGGAGATGGGATAAGGACCTATAGGGCACTTTGTCATGGGCACATAAGATTGGAGGGAGGGGGTGGGGTGGGACATAAATCTGCCACCGCGCCTCGTTACCCAACACTCTAGCGGGTTCACTAACCCCCCCCCCTCCCACTGCTCGTCCATTAATCAGTCAGGAAATATGTAACCAGCGGTCCCCCCACGCTGCTCCTCACCAGCACATAAGCTCTTAATTGCATGTTTCATCATGTGTTTCATGTTCTATACTTGGCGGGTGGCTGCAAGGCATTTGTCTCACTAGTCGGTGTGGAAGAAGGATGGCACATGGCCATGAGTCCGTGCGCTCTGTCTCGCTCTCAGACAGAAACTTCAAAGTGCTAATGTAGCTATCGACCATAGAGCTGTAGAATTACGCATAAAGCCATATGGATAACCCTGCTGCGTCCTTCAGCGAGGGTGATGTACCTGTAGCACACACTCCTGCACTCAGCTGTAGGTGTGCGTTTTCCTTCCCATCTGTGTGTTGATGAACATTTGAATTTGAGTGTTAGCCTTGCTGTGTGTGTCTGTGCAGCCATGTGTACCAGTCGTTGTTCCTGTGCAGAAGTGTTGCTGAGTCTCGCATTGGCTCTCCACCATCTGAGTGCTTCCCAGCTCCACAGGGTGACATGAAGCGAATAGAATATCTAGGCAATGTCTCCTCAGGGAGAACTTCCAGTGGCTCGATGATGCCATTGCTCAAACAAACAGCTGTCTCTCTGCCTCTCGCTAGCCCTCATCTTATGAGCTCATTCTGCTGTTCAGCCCACAACTCAAATATCCATAGGTTGGATTAAGGTTGTGTGGAGTCATTGATAAGTTCGTAATTACTCAGCTCTTAGAAATGTTGGTGTCTCAATCAGTTGTGCACGGACACAGAGAGCTGGTAAGAAAGACAAAGTCTGAGCATCTTATTTTTTTTATTTTGTCATGCATTAGTCAAGTTATTCTATCCTTTTCGCATTCAGTAGTCACACAATGCACGCTATATTCCTGTTCAGAAGTGCTTCATAGTACCTGAAATTATTCTGAAATTATTCATTGTCATCTGTATAAACTGTTTTTCACATTCACCCACATTCATCCATTCAAATTGGTTTGATGAGGGAACTAACAGATGTAAAGTAAATAATTGTGTTGATTCTGCCTGACAAAAAAATTTTGTTTGACATCAGGTGAACACTGTAGACACAAGACAAAAAAAAGTCTGTTTATTTAAAGGACTTGAAAGCATTTACACAAAGACGAGCCCATGCAAATTAGGTCCCAACAGAAAGAAAGGGTTAAAAGAAGGTAGTTAACACCCCAGGGACAACCCTCAGTGTCTCGTCACTCAGCCGTCTCCATCATTGTTTGTGTATGTGTGTGTTGTTTCAGGGTGTGTGAGGCTGAGCGGCTCTCATGGGCAGCGCCTGTGGAATGTGTTGTTTAGCCTGACCAACTGAAATCTGCCTTATTGAGCAGCAATAGCCTACAGACTCTCTGGCTCCTCAGGAGGGGATGGAGGGGGTGGGTGAGTGTATGTGCGAGCATACCAACTGTTACTTAGTACCTGAGCCTTTATACCAGAGGTCTGATGGCTACTCACTACTATATTCCCACACAGGCACTTCATTTAAGTTGTCTCAGTGTGCTACTATTTTCATTCAAAACTGAGCAGTGGTTTTGTTTTTGAAAAAGGTAACACAATTTACAGTAATGCCAGACACTCACTAACAAAGGAAGTCCTTGTTCAGACAGTGTTTCTCCATCGGGAGTTTCTGTGACTTTCCCAACACCAATAATCCCACTTTCACACTTTTGCAGAATTTGAGAAACCTTTCAAATTTCTCTCTTTTTTTCATTTGTTAAACAGCTATTTATAGCACTTTTCATTTGAACAATAAAGAATCTATAATCCATTATCTGAACTTTTTTTAATGCTCTATCATGAATAAGGCACACTGGAAAGCCCTACTGCCTCGAACACAGTGCAACAAGGCTGCAGCTAAGCCGACAGCTAATGCTGTCTTTTATGTAGACGCAGTGACGGTGCCCCTAAGGATAAATTATAGTGTTTAAAATATAATTCTAATAATTTATCATAAGTAAATTAATCAAACATTTTATGGTGATCCATCTTATCACTAATAATCACTCTGAACTACAAAGGCTTGATATTTCCCATGAAAAGTGTAAAGTTCAGGGAACCAGTGGAGTCATGAGGATTCACCCTGTGGGCACCATGAATGTCTATCCTGTCCAAGTAACAGCTGCTAATGGTTGGGGAACCAACCAACAGACATAACAGCAGGGTCCAAAAGCCAAAAATGTTAAATTTACATTAACAGAAAACGGAGAAAAGTAAGTGTTTGAGAAGCTGGAATGAGCTGATGTTGAGCATTAGCAAGTTAAATAATAAACAACTTAAATGCTAAATCTCTTAAAACATCATTCATTACTTTTCTCGTTGTAGCACTAATAAAGAGAAGGCTTTATTGAATGTCTTGCAGTGAACTTATATGAAAATATTACAGTTCACCAGAACAGAATTATCTTTTTATCTACATTACTGAAATCACTAGTGGTTATTATTAGTGACTTGCAACCCATTTTTACAGAATGACCATGATGACCAAGACTAATATGTTGAATTTTGAAATTTAACCATGCTACGCTTGTGTGTGTACCTCCATGTTAGCGTGTGTGTTTGTTGAGTTCATATTTGCTCCCTAGCCGCATTTTTCTCTGTCTGGCCGAGCTCTGACAGCAAAGCAGCGTGCAGAGGAGGAAAGGGAACACAGAGTCCCGAGTGAAGATATGAAGCCAGCCAGTCAGTCTGTGTTCAGGGGCGAGGGCCTGACCCGCCAGGACCCATAACTAACTGATATGAGCTCAGGCCAAGTGGGCCCAGACAGCTGCCAGACGGAGAACAAAACAGAAAAGTGGTGAAGGAGAGAAGGCAACAGAGCTAGAGGACAGAGAGAGAGGGAGAGAGGGGGGAAGCTACAGTATAGACAGAATAAAGAACACATATAATTTTAGGGCTGGGATGTGGCAGTCTGGCAATCCTGGAGTGATTTTTCTTTCCCAGAAACCACTGAAGCGTAGAAGGGGCCTTATGACTGTGAGGCATGTGGTGATATGCAAGACTTCCCGTTGCACCAAATCCCTTGGTGGGCCTATCCACTGAAAAATGGTGGGCATTGTGATTCTGTGGTAATTTTTCTTTTTTTCATTTTGTGTTCAGGATCCAGTAGAAATGGTCTGATGTGCACTGGGGACTTTGTTTCTGTTAAATAGCTTCATAATTTTTTCTCCTGTAGGCACTTATTGAGAAACACTTGTTTAGATAAAATACTCTTTGTTTTAGTGGCACAAGATGCATTATTTTCATTTTCAGGCCTCTGAGATTATGTACTACTTTAATGGACACCACATTAATAGCTTTTATCATTAAAGGTATAGTTTGACATTTTGTCACTGTCACATCTGCACATTAAATATGTAACTGGAGCCTGGACAGTTAGCTTAGCACACACAAGCTAACTGTAACTGAGAAATACAAAATTTTGTTTTACACTTCAGTTTTAAAGAAACAAGATGTAGCACACTTACTGGCTTGACATGTTGTCTACACAGACTGTGTAGTATGGGCAGCAGCAGATCTCCTTCTCCATGTGTGTTACCTGAAACATCTTTGGAGATGTTAAGTTGTAGGTCAATTGCAATTGAGAGTGCTCAGAGCCCAATTCACTATCACTGTGGCTGCATGAGTTAAATGTAGGAAGATCGACAGAAAACATGAAAAAGGCCAACATTTGCTGGTGTTTAGTAAAAATAAAACACAAGCCGCTACATGCCCTGTGTTGATTTGATTTGCCCAGTTGATTGGCTGGATTATTAAAAAAAAGTCCCTTTGGTCAGGCACACATGGCTTGGACGTGGCTGATAACACCTTCTGACTTTACTTGGAAATATATAATGTTATTTCCTTTTCTATAGCCTGTCAACAATAAAGCATAATAAACCAAAAGAAACGAGAGGGTAACATATGAGTTTAAGAGAAACTGATGAATAATGCATGGGATGAAAGCAGTCTAGGCATTTATTGTTGTTATTCAAATCAAACATGTATTTTAAAAGCACAAAGTATGCAAATGTATACAGACCATTTGTGTGTTTATAGTTGACTTGTTTCAGTTGTTCCTTTGGACTGTGAGCACTGCGTTCAGAGGTCATAATGAAGTGCTCCTCATATTCCCTCGCAACCCAGCCGAACTAAAATGTTGCTTTAATGTCCTGCCATTATGGAAATCGTTTATGTGCAACCTTGTATTGCTCTAGACACGTTATTATTAAAACAATAACTTAAAAAGATTACGTCAGATATGGCTTACTCTTTTAAATGAACGGTTTTATATATTTGCATTCTAATCTATGACAGAAATGTTTCTTTATGTTTCCAGGGGTTAATACAACAGGGTTTTAGGTATTGTAGTATAAATACACATACATATACACCTGGATGTACACCGTATAATAACTGGTGAATCAGTGTCATGGCCAAAACCTACAACATGAAGATAAAAGTTCACTCTAAGCAACTCAGTTATTGAAAAAGAAGTTATAGGATGGACACAAGAAAATTTCCAAGTCACTGCAGTACAGTTAGATCCATTGTAAAGAAAAAGAAAGAATAAGGAATCTGCCTACAGCATGCTGTCCTCAAAAACAGTGTGACCGTGCAAGAAGGGTAGTGAGTTAGACCACCAAGACACCTGTGACCTGAGGGCTTCTGTAGCTGAGGTGGGAGAGACTGTACACACAACAGCTTCTGTCAAAGCGTGTGGCAAAGAAAAAAGCCACTGTTGAGACAAGCTCATTCAATTTTGGCTAGTTTGCCAGAAGGCATGTGGGAGACTCTGAACTCCACTAGAAGAAGGTTCTGTGGGTCAGAGACCAAAAATTGAACTTTTGACTGTAGGACTAGACGGTATGTTTGGTCTAAACAAACCCCTGCACACAGTCCTCACAGTGAAGCATGGTCATGGCAGCATCATGCTGTAGGGATGCTTCCCTGCAGCAGTTGCTGGAGGGCTTGCTAAGGTAGAGGGTAGAATAGCTGCAGCCACGCGTAAGGAAATCCTGGAGGAAAACTTGATGCTGTCTGCAAGAGAACTTTGAGAAGATTTGTTTTCCAGCAAGGCACTGAGAACAATCATACAGCCGAAGCTACACACATATGTTGCCAGACAACAATGTGGATGTTTTGCAGTGGCTGAGTTAGAGCCCAGACATAAGTCTAAGTGAGAATATTGTGGCAGGACGTGAAAAGGGCTGTTCACTCAAAGAACAAAAGTCAAGTTAAAAGCAAGAGTTTTAGTTTACATGATTAAAAACTGTGCCAACAAGCAAAAGTGAGTCTGGGTTGAGTAACTGTGAGCAGCAGTGTCATATGAACATTTGATGAGTTTGTTCAGTTTGTCTACGAGACAGTCACCTACACACTAATACCATCCAGATAATACAGCTCCAGCATTGTCTAGTCATCAAAATGACGGTGTGTGTGTGTGTGTGTGTGTGTGTGTGTGTGAGTGTGGTCTAGCGTCAGTAGCCTGGCATATGGCCTGTGACCCCGTAGCCCCTCTGTTTGTCATTATGATACCGATAGTGTGGCTCTGAATGGAGCCAGCCAGGACTCAATAGACGAGACTGGGACCATTACATAAAGGCCGTCAGCGTCTGTCTTTCACTGCAGACATATACATGCATGTGTGGACAGGAGAATATAATGAGGTGCCGCTGTATTATTAATGCTCTTCTTTTGCTGCCTACCTGCTGTTACTGTAGGTGGGCTGGCGCTAGATTGGTTTGGTTGGTGGGCTCATGTTTCAACCTGCCAGGGCTCCTGGCAGGTTTGGAAAACGACATCCAGTATTTGTTATGAAAAGGACAGCATTTAGTTTATTAACTAATTAGTCGATCAGAAGATAATTAGTAAGAATGTGACATTTACTAAGCTGACATTTTATAGAAGAAATAATCAGAGGATGGATGGATGGATGGATGGATGGGTGGATGGGTGGATGGATGGATGGATGGATGGGATGGATGGATGGATAGAATTTTTTTTTTTTTGCTTAACATGCTGAAAATTTTTTTATCTAAATTTAAATCCTATTGAGATACAAAAGTTTTCCCCATTACATTTTTTCTAACGTTACTTAATATAAAAGTACCTGAGTCTCCTCAATGTTGTACAGACACTATACAGCAGGACTATAGACGTGCTCCAGCTGTGAGTCAGATAACACTGTCTATGGGAAAAATAAATGGGGAATTTTGAAACCGCTTCTCTCTCCTTTTTACACTTCTGTTTTATTATAAATCACCATGAAGTGTTTAATCAGCAACCCTTCAGATTCATGGATCAACCTGTAATATGTAATGAATAGAAGCATTTTGGATTATTGTATATTTAAGTGTCTTAATCTGCTTGGATTTTTAATTAGTTATCCTGAAATTTCTCTCCATCTTTTTCTGTGAATAGAAGTTTCCGGAGCTCAAGTTTAAATACGTGGAAGAAGACCAGCCGGAGGATTTCTTCATCCCCTACGTCTGGTCCCTGGTCTTCAACTCTGGAGTGGGCCTCCACTGGAGTCCCCATGGCATCGAGCTGTTCAGCATGGACTCTGGCTGAAATGCCTGCTGCAGCAGACAGACTGTGTCTCCATTCCCGTTCAGTATAGAAAAAAAGACTGATGATGTGTTGTGTGCGTGTGTGTGCGCGCATGTATATTTGGGGTAGGTGTGTGCGCATTACCCTTTACAGTATGTGCACGCTGCTTTGAAAGTGCCTCGACCTTGTGCAGAATGGTGTTTTTCTTTCTTTTTTCTTTTTATGCAGCACAACCTCTTTTTCCCTCATATCATAATAATTTCTCTGCTTCTACTCTGTGAAGCTTCACCTGTACAGGTTAACAGTTCACGTGGTAGCACCCACTCATGTACAGTTGGTACACAATGTAGTGAAAACCTATTTAACATTAGAGCAGCTTCCCCTGGTTTCACAGCACATGTCGAGTTACGTCTCTTCTATAAAGCCTGTTATTGCGAGGAACTCAGGACACTGGCGATGGATAATCCTGCAATTTTTTCTTGCTTACTAAGAAAAGGTCAATTAAAACATATGCAGAGTTACACTGCTCCAGTCAACATCATTTACTGCTGAATGCTAAGACATATTATTAACTCAATATTCATGACAGGCCATGGGTCTTAGAAGACACAGTGCACATTTAATTAAATATCTTCTATAATACTGAATTTTTAGGATGATTATCTCATCATTTAGTGTGTTATTTTGACCTTGTGCGGTTCTCTCAATACAGCGAGTTTGTATAAAAGACTTGTCTTTGTGAAATTCAGGTCAAAACAGGTCAGCAAAAGAGAAATGATCTCCCAGCAGAAAGTCTCTCTTTTTGTAATGTGTGGGCTTATTTTTTCAGCTTTGATCCCACCACTCCTGCTTGGTGCCCCCCCCCAATAACCCACATTGAATTGCATCTTAATTAATGCCTAATTTCAGTCCCTGGATAATATTAGCAGTCCACATCATTCTGATTCATATGATTTTGTTGTTGCTTCCAGGCCATTTGTTTGACTTTACCCCGTCTTTGTCATTTCCATTTTTCCTGATGGTAACCTAAGGCAAGTACTTAAACTAGGACAAGTCATTAAACCTCCTGTCCTGTTGTGCATAATTACAGTTGTCTCTTTAATTTGTCACTTTATTTGCATGTTTAACTAGAGACTTTGTATAAAATTATTTATTTTCATGTATATTGTTTTTATATATATTCAGCCCCTCCACTGCAGTGGTATTGAAATGACTGCTAGTAATGAAAGAGAAACAGTGGTACTTTGATTTTTCCCAACTGGGAAACTGGCTTTATATTATTACATATAATATGACAACAGCTGTCATTTTGTGGTAAATATTACTTTGAAAATAGGGGTTTAAATAAAAATATTAAATCAAAGCATGTGTCACACATTTATTAAGCAAATACTGTAGATTTCACGAAAGAATTTTAGACAAAGAGTCATTATCATTTCAAATTTGTGCAGTGGGTAATGTCAGGTAGACAGCACCAGCTACCAGCTAGGTATTATAGACAAAGGCTGAGTATATATTAAATGTGAGGTGAGCTTCTGTCCCCGACTGAATGGATGGATCAAGTTAAAGTCAATAGACAGTTGGTATAGCATAAAGACTGATAATATGGAGAAACAGCTGGCTGGACTTTGCAAATTCGATCAAATCTACCTACGAGCATGTCTAAAGATTACTAATGAACCCTTAACTCACCGTAAAACCACAAATGGTTGATTTTCCACTTATTCAGCACAATAAAACATTGGATCAGTTAGTGTTAAAGGCAGAAACAAACATTTCTATCTTTAGCCTTACCAGCTGCTCGTTGTAGCTTCATAGTTACCCCCCCAAAAAAGTGGAGGATCTTGTAATTGAACTCAAAAACAAAGGGAATTTAAGAAAGTGCTTTCTTACTTCTGGACGGCAAATATATACAGTATATCTGAGACACAGTATCGTAATAAACTTGAGCGCTGAATGTGTCTCTCATGTCTTATTGTTGCCTGTTGTGGTCATGACTGCAGAGGCAGCAGAAATGGAGGCATGACACCACTTCAGGGGGGAAAAGTTTACAGCACAATGGCACCCAGTGTGTAGCTGGAGCTCCCACTTCCCGAGAGAATTTCATGCCTCTCGTCTCTATTGTATTGATTTTCATGCCTGAAATTGTCTTATTCTCAAGGACAATATAATGGATGCAATTTGATGTAAAGAATGGCCCATTTTCAACACGGGGTCATTGGTAGGTTACAGTGAGAGTGCGCGCTCGAGGAGACTGAGGCACTCTGTCTCCCTGCACCGGCTCTCCTCTGCTTCCAACTCTATTATCGTAGTGCCAGATGGTTGAGCGGGCGTTATCACAAAGTGACATGGCCTCCTTGGTCCTTTATGGTGTGGAGGTCACCTTACCATGGGATCCCATTTCAGGTGACAGCAGGAAGATGGATGGAGCAAGGGATTCTGGGATGGGTAGTTTTTTTTTTTCCAGAGTCTGCTACATTTCTTCAAGGTCTAGGTGAGATTGCCTTGCAGCATGACTTCGGAAGCAGGGGTCGTACCCAGAACTGCATTAACTGAGTGATGTAGAAAGTGGGGCGCTGGAGACCAGTTTGCTGAAGTGGCTCTGTACTAAGTACTGGTTGCCCCTAGTGACACTGAACTCATTAATATGACAGATTACCACAGCACCAATGGAAAGTCGTTTAAACGGTTTTAGGATGAGGTCACAGCTGAAGGGAAGCGTGCTCACAGCATGAGGACAGCACTGAGAGTTAGACATAGAAATAAAAATAAGCAGACGCAAAACAGGTAGGTCAGTTCCACCTGCTGTCATTCTTTCTCACAAATCTCCACAGGAATGTAAATAGTACTTCAGTGGGCTGGACTTCCAACGTAAAAACACATTTCACAATGTGATATAAAAAAGAGACAGACAGACCGTATCCTGATCTTGATTTCTGCAAGATACCAGCTAAATATAGTTGTCCTGGGTCACGGGAAGCAAACAATCCCTGATCACCCACCTTATGAAATACTTCTTACTGCTCAAATTCGCTCTGGGTCACCAGTCACTGAAACGGAGCTACTTGACATTTCAAGAAAGAAATTGTCTAATAGGCTAGAAGCTAAGAGAAAATGTAAGAGGTACAGTTATAGCGTCGTCAGTGGTGTCTGACATTCACAGTCATCCAGGTCATGGTTCTCAAAAGCATTTTGTGGTTTTCACTCTACTACATTTCCCTAACAGCTGTAGTTACAGTATGTTGCAGACGCAGATTGTTAAAACAAAATATGATGAACTAATAAATTATTTATAATTAATAAATAAATAAATTATAATATGGACGGACGTATAATATACATACATTATCCTAACCACTTTTCCTAATAAGCATTTCAAGGGTTC
This sequence comes from Ctenopoma multispine, assembly GCA_034779795.1. Classification (NCBI taxonomy): domain Eukaryota; kingdom Metazoa; phylum Chordata; class Actinopteri; order Anabantiformes; family Anabantidae; genus Ctenopoma; species Ctenopoma multispine. Next base: position 6,520,902 of record JAUYWH010000004.1, read on the forward strand.
TGGAGCCAGCTGCAGCTGGGCGAGAGGCGGGGTACAGCCTGGACAGGTCGCCCGTCTATCACAGGGCTGACATACAGAGACAGACAGTCATACTCACATTCACACCTAGTTTGGGCAATTTAGTCATCAATTAACTTTTTGCATGTTGTTGGATTGTGGGAGGAAACCCATGCAAGGTAATCCCAGGGAGAACAATGCAACGCTCAAGAGGCCACCAATATCACTACTCGCAGTCTTCAGAAGCAAACCTCCGGGTCGCATTTCATTGTAATCTCACCGTAAGGTTTGAGATCGTTTGTTCTAGACAAAATGTTGGATGGACGAACAGACTGACTGGCAGTGCTGTAACCGTTTGCCCTTGGTAGTCGTGTATGTAGAACAATTTCACACATCTTCAGAAGTGTTTCACTCTAATGGCCTATAAAGAGAACTGGGTCGCCGAGGCCTCCAGCTACTTTGATGAAATGTCACAAATTGAATCCCCGAACAAAATCAGACTGAATGAATGTGAATGTAAAATGACCTTCTCTATACAACATCCTCCGCTGGGTAAAGATTGTGAAACTTTTATCCAACAACAGCTTTGGGACATGAATCTCACACTGAAAAGATGTTTTGAGAAAACCCATTATAGCTTATAAGAGAAACCCTCACACACAAACCAGGTAAATAAATGTCCTTGCAGAGAGACAGACATGCACTTCAGAATGATTAGTGATGCTTAGCTGCATATTATTATTTAATAAGTATGTAATTGTGTGATGGGGCTGTGTATTGTTGCTGTATCACAATGCATGGATCTGATTTTGATCCTTTAAAAGTTTGGATAGATTCAAAGTAATTAATATTGTGTGTCTTTGTTACTGGCCCAGTTTCTCACATAACTGAATTGAGTTGTTGCTGAAGTTTTATACTGGTCAGTCTACCTTTTACAGCTTTTTACAGCTGAAATGAAATGTTACTTAGCCCATGCACATCACTGGCAACTACTTTAACAATCAATTACTCATTAAGTCATTGGTCAATACCAAATATTCCTTCGATCCAGCTTCTTACTTGGGAGGATTAGTTTTTTTCTTCTTCTATAAACTGGATATCTTTTGGGTTTCTGAGTGTTTGTCAAAACTAACAATTTGATGACATTTCCACTGACTTTTAGAAAATTACACTTTTTAATGTGCAGATTAACAGGTAATTAAAATAAATCTTTAAAGACACAGATGCTGCTGAGATCTTCTCTCCTAAGACTTCATCTGCAGCTCGTTACTGTGACGTCAGGTTACATTTTACTCATTATCACTTTCAGGGATAACAAATATAATAATAATAATCTGCATCCACAGAACTTTATCAATCAGATTGATAAAGTTCTGTGGATGCAGAATGAAACGTGTCTACTTGAAAGAAAGAAGTCCAGTTGCCATGACTCAATCTTCAGATAATAATAATAATAATAACAATAATACAAAATAATAAAACACATTGACTTCCTTTTAGATAGCAAGGATTGAAAATGTGCGATAAACTTTAACTTGGATTAACCTGAGACTGTTGGACAAGTAGATTTTCATACAATATTGTAATTTCTAGAATAACATCTTGGTCATACATAATATGTATATATATTTCTTTAGTACAATAAGAGGAGAACAGAAACACATCCAGCTTCTCGTGTTTAACCCTGTGGTTCTTTTTTGTTAAATTATGCTGTGACATTTACTGATGTGGTCGTTTTTGCTCTTTCATGACAAGACATCAGATTTGCAAGTGCTGAAAAAAGTCTCCACTATCTTTTTTAATTAAAGTTGTCTTATTTTTATCGTTCTTATCTTAGCATTGACAAGCTCCCTGTGCACCTTTTTCACCATATTCCCAGTACTGTGGTTCAGACAGAATAAATCTCTTTAATTGCATATGTATGACCCCTTGTCTGGAAGCAGCCACTGTGTCAATAAATTAGAGTAAAGGCCAGGACTGCTATCTAGAATATTAATCATCTGTATTCCTCCATAATGCCGTTTTACCCCACTGCATGCCCTCTCTTGAATCAACGCTGTAGCCACATGTCAGACTAAAACCAGGCTTTCCAAACGTTTTAATGCTGCGACCAAAATTTTTTTTATTTTTCTCACAATATTAGTTAAAAAGTTATTTATTTGGGTGATATAGATTAGATATTAGTGATATAAACCAATACCAATGGAAGAGAGAAACAATGAAAAAAATAAAAACTAAGTATTAAAATGTATTAGGATAAAGAAATATGGCTAAAAGTGTTTTTTATTTTCTATAAACTGATTATTTTTCTACCTCGAAGCTTATATAAAATCAATAAAGCCACAAAACCAGCCTTACTGACCACAATTTCCTACTAAATTATATAAGGTAATATACAGTATGTTCATATTCCTGACCCTATGAGGCAAAATAATTAGCAGAGGAAATGAGGGTCAGAAAGGGTTGCGGTGTTTTTGCATTGACCTATGTAATCTGACTGGCGACAGCAGGGGAGGGTCTTTTATATATTTTTTCTCCTCCAAAATAAGCATTTATTTTCTTGTTAATTTATTTTATTACTTTTACTCGTGCCGTGATTTATACAGTTGCCCTTTACCAACCCATGGTTTTATTAATGTGTACATTAGTGGTGCACATTAGAAGTTCCATTAAGACTTCACTGCGTACATGATAAAACAAGGTGTACAAATGTAATACCGTCACTTTGTCATGTTGTACAGCAGGTGTTGTGTTTTTAGTACAAATGGGGGTTTAAAGAGAACATTAATAATCCTCACAGCTCTATTTTCATACAGTACCTTACAAACATATCAGTTTCTAACATCAGGACACGGATCCACAAGCCCTTGTAGGTCAGAGGGCCAATCATTTAAGAAATACTGCAGTTAATGCACCATTAAATATTCTGATATTTTTAATTCATGTGGGTGGGGGTTTTCACAAGAAACGTGTTCAGCTCAGACATGGTGATGCAAAATGTTACATCAAGCTTTCCCTGCACCTTTATGCACACTTGAATGCAGACTCTTCCAACCAACCAGACTGAAATGGAAAACGGTTAGATAAAATTGACTACTTCCTGGAGCCTGGAGAATAGTCACACACAAAAGGAAGGACAGAGAGATGTAGAGAGAAGGGAGGGGATAATGTACGTCTGGAGCCACTTCCACAATCCCTCTGACAGACCTTTTCCCTTGACTGATTGCTTCCAGTCTACCTTAAAAAAACACGAAGTCCCCTGCACCGTTTGGGCTTTTGCGCTCTTGCGCGGCGCCAATGGGAGATCCTGGGACAATGCGGGGATGAGGTATTGACTACCCCCATCCACACACACACACACACACACACACACACACACACACACACACACACACACACACACACACACACACTACACGCCGCAGTGAAATAGGCAATA
>JAUYWH010000004.1:6532646-6560039 GCA_034779795.1 Ctenopoma multispine
TCCTCTCCTCTCCTCTCCTCTCCTCTCCTCTCCTCTCCTCTCCTCTCCTCTCCTCTCCTCTCATGTGCATTAACTAAAGACACATTTCAGACCCAGTTCAAATGGTGAAACCCAAGAACTGGAGTCTTTAGAGGCGCCCTTATGCTCTCTCCCTTAGTAAGTCGTACATGCTACCCCTCCTCCTCCCCTGTTTTCCTTCCTGGCGAGGATGACATGGCAGCAGTGGCCAGCACTCCACTGAATGGGCCTCCTCAGAAAAAGCAGTAGAGGTAAAAAGACTGGGGTGGGATGGCCGAAGCACTCTGCCCTCACGATTTCCTAGGCATGCCAAGAAAAAACAGGCGTCTCCATTCCTCCTTTGCTCTCCTTACAGTCCTTCTTTCCCTGCTTTCCTCCTTTGCTCCCTCCCTCTGGGGCCTTGACAAAAGAAACATGGCTCTCCCAGAGGCCTGCTGCTGACCTTCTAATTCACTCCTTCTGCCCTTTTTATGTTCTTCTCCAGACATATTTACAGAGAGCACGAAATAAGAGAGAAGAGGGTGGCTTTGACGGAAAGAGGCTGGCAAAGACTTGAAGTAGAAAGTAGAGAGAGTTGTGCTTTAACTATTTTCTGTTGTAGTAAAAGAATGAGGTGCTTTTTGGTTATAGTGGGGTTGGTTAATCAACAATTAATCCATATATTTTTCCAAATAAACCACCATTCATCTAAAAAAACATCCTCCTTTCCATCTTGGAAAAGACCAACATTATCCAGGCTGGAAGGAGTTAAGTGTGCTGCGACAGCGACAAGCGCAAATGCAAACTAGGCTGCCTGCCAGGCTACCAGCTCCAAAGCTCCTCTTGCTGGCTCACGTCATCAGCTTGGAACAGAGCAGAGAGCAGAGGAGAGAAGGGAAAAGAGGAGAAGAGGGGGGTTGATGGCTGCAGGCCTGGAGCTGGGTGTCGGGGTGTTGATCTCGATTTGGGCTGGGTTGAGGGCTTAGCTCAGTGGTTAAGGTTCATCCAGGAAGTGAAGAGAGAGATCAAGAGAGAGGTTTGGAAATGGGAGATCGGGTCGAGGTTAAGAGGACGCTGGATTGTTGGTTATGAATCTGTGGAGTGTTAAGTAATATTTCAATTTGTTAGGTTGTTTCTGCAGCTCAGGTAGCACATGAGTGGTCAGTGTGAGTGATGCTATGTAATATGTACACATTTGGTCCAGAGAAATATGAAGATCAATACCCAACTATGATGGATACATGCATTAACTCTTTTTTAGAGGTGAGCCAAACGTGTGTTCGTGCCAAGCTCTCATTGGATGTGTATCATTGATGTATGTATGTGTTGTTGGCATGCCTGCTGGTGCCATCAGTGACTGACCCAGAGGGCTTGTGTGTAAGAGGATCCCGTTGGGCTGCAGTGACATGTATGCACACACACACACAGACGGGCAGATAGAGTGACCTGGTGCGAGCCCTGGCGCACGGCCGACTGTCACAGAGGAGCTTCCTCCCACTGCAGGTTAAATTTAGGTTGAGTTGTATTCTTATACCACCAGCCAGTCACCTCGCTCGACAGACAGTTGGACAGCCCTTCGCTCAGTCAATTAGTCATCCAGTGAATTGGCTGGAGATATAACCTTCATCAGAGGCTGTGACAGAGATTAAATTTAGTCATGGCATCCTGGTTCATCACATCAAACTAGTTCTGGCGTCATACGGAAGGCCGCAAAGTAAGAGTAAATTTTTAGTCTAAGCCAAGGAGAGAAAAGGCCTCTGTGTTGTTTTTAATTTGCTTTGTTATGTTGTTTACAGGAAGTGAGGTTTTAATCACAAATCGCCAACATTACCCCAAAGAAGCAACCTTTTTCATTTTCTTTGGAAAGTGGGGGAACTCAGGAACAGAGCACCCTCAGTCTCCGTCCTCACTGTCTCTTGGCATTTCTGCCTTGTTTGGGTTAGCGTGGAGAGGAAGGGGCTGCGCAGGATATGACCTCATGTCTTTGAGGAAAAGGCAAGCGGACAGGGAGGCAGCCGAGGTCTCATCTTGAGGGAAAACAAACATTGGAGGGCACCAACCAGAAAGATGAGAGTAAAGAGAGAAAATGCACAAAGATTTAAATATATATATATATGTATACAGTTACATGCAGGTGACTTGCTACAGAGAGAATGTGTAGAAACACTTTCTACACCATACAGCAGTTTCTATTTTGACTGAATCTTATTTTTCCTTTTGTGATTTTTTTTTTGTTCCTTGCTGAAACATTAAGAGGAAGGAATGAAGAGGGAGAGAAGATGGCGGCTTTGGGTGGAGAGAGAGATGGCCAGCAGCTCAGCTCTGTTCTCTGTAATTTGGAGGTTGTGTGTTAGCCAGCGAGTTGAGCAGAGCAGAGTCGGGCCACTCCGTGCCGGGCCAGGATCTCTCATTACTTCCCACTTCCTCTCCTTGCACGGCAGCCAAGCCGCCTCTTGGCAAGGGACTTAATTTTGGTTTTGGCCGTCCTCTGTTCCCCACCCTGTGTCATTATGCTGCACAAATCGAAAAAACAGCACACGGAGACAGCGGAGGATATAGAGAGGGCTAAAAAGACAGGAGAGGATAGAGGGGATGAAGATTCTTCTCAGATTTAGATGCTTTTCGCTGTGTTATTGTAGCATAGCATTAAGATAGTATTTATAATAGAAAACATTAGCTTACCCTAGCATAGCCCCATAATTGAAAGATTGGCTATGCAGATTTGGCTCTGAGCCAGAGCTGGAGAGAAGCCCAGCAAGATAAACATTGTTTTGGTTTGCAGCCGCTGTGTGGAAGTGGATTTTGACATTACCTCAATGCATGAAGATATAAAAGAGAGTGTGTGAAGGAGAAGGAGGAAGGGAGGGAGAAAACCCCTGTTTAGCAGGATAAAGTCGGAAATAAATGGAGATACATTCCTGTAAACCTGTGAGTGTGTGTGTGTGTGTTTGTCAAATTTCTTGTGTGACAAACACATCGCTGCTGTCTCCACCCTCCTGCCTGCTCATTCATGTAGGCAGTTTGTGTCTTGTGTACTCAGACTGGCGGTGTGCGCCTGTGTGTGTGTGTGTGTGTGTGTGTGTGTGTGTGTGTGTGTGTGTGTGTGTGTGTGTGTGTGTGAGTCTGTCTCACTCTGTCTCACAAGAGACTCAGCCCTGTCATTAGCCACATCTCTATCACAGAACACTGGCAGAACCACACAAACACACACACACAAAACAGTGCGTAATAATTAATAACAAAGCATAAACATAACAAAAGCTCAGGCCACACACACAACTGGCTGTACTGGTTGCCTGTCTCTCTGTTTGGGATGTCTTTATTTAGTTCCCACAGTATTTCACCACGATGACAATGTAGATGATTGTTTGGCTTGTCTGTCCATCTGCCCATGGCGCCGTGTGTGTGCGTGTGTAAATGACTCTGAGATGTAGAGCCTGCCCACCCATCTTCTGACTTGTGTGTTTGCAAAAGTGCACTGATGACATCATTACAGGCTGCCTGGCACCATGTATCCAACTACCTAATGTTTACAGTATTTGTCCAGTCAGCCTGGGAAATCTGGGTTGCAAGGAATGAATTTGTGTGTGTGTGTGAGGGTCAGTATGATAAAGTGTTGGAATAACAACTCAGCAGGAGAAGGATGAAGGTGTTAGAGGGGAACAAAATTTCTTTTTAAGAAAAAAAATTATTGTGATAATTCATAATGGGAGATGCATTTCTAATTATGAAACTTTGTATTTGATCTCAGACGGACAAAAACACCATTCCTGAGTGACATCAAGACATGTGGATCATATAATTATAGCAAAAACGTCCACTCAGAGAAAATTATATTGTAGATGGAGGCATTAGGAAAACATGCGCCATTCCGTCTTATCTTCTCCTGGTCGTGGCCGGATGGTTCTTGTTAGAGATGTCGTGTCTGCAACTCATTCTCTGTATCTGTATGTCTGAGAGTCAGATCTCTAGATAACGAAAGAGTGCCACTCCCCTGTGTGGTTTTCCTGCCATCGGGGCATATTTAGGTTTCCTGAAATAGGGGGAAGGACTTCACATCTTCCTGTGTAACCCACCACCCTAAAGTGGCACTTCCTCTGCTGCTCAGCTAGTAAACCCACAAACATGTACATATGTATACCTATCTACCTACTAAGGCTGAACAATATGTTATTTCTGCTTCACATAATTTCTTTGCATAGGATACACTTTAATGAGGCCAATTATGCCCAACAAGTACAATGCAAGATAAACCTTAAATAGGTGGCATACTCTTAAGATAAACTGTGCAGTCCAGCTGATAACTCACATTATTTTGCTTGATTTTATGGCCTTTTGGTTACTAGTTTCATGCTCTGCTGCAGACCTAACCGGTCACTTTGAGAGCAGACTTACTCATTTACCTTTCACCAATTTAATACACAAACTAGACAGTCTACAGTCTAGAGCGACAAGGCTGTGGTGTTGTACTGATGGGAGACACTCTTCTGTCTTCACTGCACACATTATCTTATTATGACCTTTCTCTTCCTAAAAGGGATTTTTTTTTGCTGCAGAAGAAAGTGAAGTGAACATAACAGACAACAAGCTGGATATTGAGTATTCTAACTTATATTAACTGGAAAAAATCAATGGGACCAAATATTTTAGTGAACACAGAAAAAGAAAGGCATAGATAGAAACACACACACACACACACACATAGGGATTGAACATATAGCATTGCAGAGAGAACAAAAGGAATGCCTCCAGAGTGACCCTCGACCTTTGGAATAGACTTTCCCCGGCCAGAGAGAGGGTGTTGACTTAGAAAATAAGGCACCATGAAGAGTCTTTCCTTCCCCCCTCGAGCTGTTCCCTTGATGTCTTCCCCATTCGTCTGTTGAGCCCCATGATGACACTGTCATTACACATTCGAGCCAAGAGAGGCACAAACACACAGACGCATAGAGCTCTGGGGAATCGATATGAGACGGTTCTCCTGTCTCCTCACTATTTACTGATGTTGATAGTGTCATGTTCAGAACTGAAAGTTGAAAATTGTGTGTGTGTGTGTGCATGTGTGTGTGCATGAGGGTGTTGGCGTGTTAGTCTGACTGTTGACTTCTAAGAATAGTAGTGACCTGGTGTGTGTGGAGTCAGACAGAGGTAATGATTAACCTTTCCAGACTGTGTTTCTGGCCCTCAGAGAAACACCCAGTCTGTTGTCGCCCCTATCCCCCAGCAGTCCCTCCTCCCCTCAACCAAGTCCATTTGTCTCAGCTAGCGTGGCGTCCTCTCTTAAAGACTCTAGGCCATTAAAATCCACAGGGGAGCTAGCAGTGTGTGTCTACTTGCAAAATCTGTCTTCCTCGTGCTATGGTTTAAATATTTTGCACATAAATATTTGCAGTATTTCTTTGATGAGCATCCTGGTTTGTTGCAGCAGCATTGCAGACCATAAGCCGATCCATCCATTTAACACATAGAAAACAAGGAAGCAATATGCTGTTTTTGTTTGCAGAGTGTGGCTAATGGCTGACATCCACATTGACTATCACCAGCTGCTTCTTGTAGTTTCTTACGTTGAAGAAATTCTTATAACAAGGTCTGTTATCGTTACCGTTTATGATCATATGGCACACTTCACACCAATCTGCAGCAGATTATTGCTTTCTGCAATGATCTGTCCTTTATTTATTTTTTCCTTCTTCTGGATGTGTCGACCACATGGGACAAACCAGAATGGGACAGACCAGAAGCACACAGCTGACAGGAGCTGAACAGAAAGGGCCGAGGTGACAGATGGCCACAGGCAGCCAGCTAGCCAGCTTATCTCCAGCGAGGAGAGGCCCGACACACACGGGCTGAAAAGCTGCAGAACAGACAAGCAGTTGGGGCGGCAGACAGATAGACGGACTAATGCTTTGATAGGCTGACATCCAGAAAGCAGACAGACACACAGACAGATGTACAGACAGAGACCAGACTGGACTGCTCTGTAAGTGTTATGGGGCTGGGGTTGGTGGAAACACAGTTCCCCAAGGACAGACTGCCTTGCCAGAGACACTCTGACAACATCGTTCCGACACGCACACACTCACACCCACACCTATGCAAGAAGCACCTGAAATAGTGTCAGACTGTAACAAGAGAAACCCTACAAGCAGATACCTCACACGCAAACACACACAAACACGCAAGATGTTAAAAAATTAAAATTCAGTTAAATGAGCCTTGCGCTTGGAACAAGGTGTGTTGATCAGGGGGCAGCTCACATTAGGTGTGTGTATTTTTATACGTGTGTATGCATTTATGTGTGTGTGATTCGTGTTCAACAGCATTACTCATGAGGTGTAAGCTCATCTGCTGTCAGGACAAGCTGTGAACATACTCTTCACAAGGCTGCGCCCCACAGATGGAGGAGTCTGTCTGTCTCACTTTCTCTCTGCTGATACACTGAACAGAATAAAGAAGTTTGGTTTTGGTTTAGTTCGAGCAGGACAGAATTCGGTAGCTACTGTATATTTATTGTTGTGTCATTGTTTCAGCAGACTCATTAATGTGGTCGTCCTTTTCTTCTTAAAATACTGCTTACTTGGAGGATTGCTGTATAATTTTCTGTGGCTTTGGAGGAAGTCTGAGAAAGTACGCTTGATGACGTGGCAGCAGTGTCGTTGGGTAATTGGGCTTTGACTTTAAATTGACAGTTTAACAAAGTCTGTTTGTTAAAGACTAGGATTCAGTGTTTTATTCACATTAGGGACTAAAGGTTAGAATAACATTCATATTTCATCCATCTCTGGCAAATTGGCACTTGTAATGTAGTATTTTTACATTTTATGCACTAAAAGCGTTGGAATACCTCTTTCACCACTGCTTTACAAGCTGACTCTGTTGCCCGTCACATAAACCTCTGTTGTTTTTCTGTCTGTCTTCAGCTCTTTGCTTTTATCCTTCGTCTCTTTTCTCTCCTCTGTGGTTCTCACTTACTACCACTCTGAATTTCTGAGCGGAGAGGAGAGGAGAGGAGCGGTGAAGAGGGAGGGGAAGCTGGGCAGTTAGTGTAGTCCTGAATAGCAGGGTGTTTTCAAGCTGCAATGACAGGCTCAGACAGGCAGCCGCTCTAATGACCTCTGACGCCAGGCCCTGTCTCTCTCAGCAATAACAAACACACACAAGGCCCCACAGGTGAGCTCCACCAGCAGGCCCTCTGTCAACTGTTAGGAAAGTCCAACGCGTCCTCCTTCTTATCAACCTCTGCTGTTGCTATATCTACATGTAAGACAGACCAGAGTGCAAAGCCCCGACCAGGATCGACTCTGCCTGAGACACAAAAGACACTTTCTGTCTCTTATCTCAAAGATAAATGCTTTTTTCCTCCATTTAGTCTAAGGTAGATAGCAGGGTACTTAGTTTCCCCCAGCACCCCATGAGCACGGATTTACGATAAACTCCCTGAGGCTCGACTCTGACCAACTTCAAAGAACACAGCCCCTCTTGTTTTATGGAAGGCATGCTTTCAGTTTTTCTCTCCCGTTCCCTCCCCTCCTCTCTGTTTCTGTCTCTCTTCTCCCAGTGTTGTCTTTTTCTTCCCCTTTTCCCTCCTTCTCCCTGTGTTTAATGAAAGCTAATGACAGGCCGCGGTGAGTCCGCGCAGGCCAACAGAGATCCTGCCACATTAACGTTGCAGTTTGTCTCAGACGGGACCTTTCAAATTACTGGTTACATTCGCAGCTACCGCAGGATGAAACAAGGAAGGGAGGGAGGGGGTGGGTAGCTTGGGGTCAGATGGGAACTGACGGGGGCAACTGAAATGGCTCTGAGAGGGGCTCTGTTCATTTTTTTCCTCACATATATTTCCTCTCATGAAGGTTTCTTAACCCTTAAAAGTGTCTTTCATCGAGGCTGGATTTCTGTGTGTGTGTGTGTGTGTGTGTGTGTGCGTGAGAGAGAGCGAGAGAAGAGATGAAGTAGAAAATATTATTGAGCAGTTTAAATAAGTTGCAGCAATTAGGTGATGATCTTAAAGCACAAGAGATGCTTAAAAATCAGCACAGGAAGCAAAGTTGCAAAAGTAACAGTCAAAATATGCGAAAAGCATTCCTTCTCTTCCCCTCCCCGCCCCCTCTTTCTTTCCCTTTGCTCTCTCTCTGTCTCCCTCTATTTCCCTTGCGTCTGACTGGCTCCCACTTTTCTAGCTGGGAGTAGCTGGGAGCCAGATTTCTGTGGAATAGAGATATGAAGTGGGAGAGAGACAGCGCAGGAGGCACACTAAAGGGAGACAGGAGAGGGAGAGGTGGGGGGAGTTTGGAAATTGGAGCATGGCCAATGCTACACTTTTTTTACGCTCAGGGGAAACCTAAGAACGAAGAGGCCTAGTTTGTCAACGATACAGACACCAGGGTGTGTGAGTTAACAGCCTGGCTTCCTCCATGTGCTTCACCATACACACGGAGCGGTTTATGCGTTTATTAGAAAGTCCCTCATTTTGTTGCTGTTTCTCAGTTACCATGGCCCAATCTTTGTAAAACGCAAATTCAAAGTCTAATTTTCTCCAGCAGAGCGAAGCACATTTCAATGGAGAGACAATCAGGACAGCCAGTTGACGTCAGTATTGTTGGCCAAGCTGCTACAAAAATACAGCGAGACAGACAGAAGATAAGCATTTAATGCTTAGACAAATATTGTACTGCGTGTGGACACTTGCCTGCCAGTGTTGCTTCTCTTGTCTGAAGTCCAGGAATTCCAACATGGTTTTCCTGTGTGGCAGAAATTAAGGATGACAATTTAGTTTTGGCTCTTGACTAAAGCAAATTCCCCATTTCCCAAAACAGGAACAAGGAAGAAGTTGAGTAGCAATGTTTGAGTAGTTTGGTGTGGCCTTGTTATTAGAAAGACATTTCTTAATAGTCCCACACCACATGCACTCATCTTTTCATCCTTTACCTTTCTGTCTTTTTTTACGTTTTCATCTGTGTGTTTTACTGCCCGAGGTTTCAGTTTCATCATGTTTCAGTGCACCTTTCCTCAGGTCTAACCAAGTCCTTCTTCTCTGTTTCTTTCTTCAGATTCCCTGGCATTGCAGGAGTCTGGTGAACGGGCTCATTGGTGTGTGGTCGCATACTGGGAGGAGAAGACACGCGTCGGGCGCCTCTACTCAGTCCAGGAGCCCTCTCTGGACATCTTCTATGATCTACCTCAGGGGAACGGCTTCTGCCTGGGCCAGCTCTGCTCCGACAACAAGTCCCAGTTAGTGCAGATGGTGCGGGCCAAGATCGGCTATGGCATCCAACTGACGCGTGAGCCAGACGGGGTGTGGGTCTACAACCGCAGCTGCTACCCAATCTTCATCAAGTCGGCCACACTGGACAACCCGGACTCACGCACGCTGCTAGTGCACAAGGTGTTCCCTGGTTTCTCTATAAAAGCTTTTGACTATGACAAGGCTGGCACCCTGCAGAGGCCGAACGACCATGAGTTCACGCAGCAACCTCGCACGGGCTTCACGGTGCAGATAAGCTTTGTGAAAGGCTGGGGACAGTGCTACACCAGACAGTTCATCAGTAGCTGCCCGTGCTGGTTGGAAGTCATCTTCAACACTCGATAGCAGCAGCCTTCCTCTTCTTCACCTTCCTCACCTCTTCTGCCCCCTCACAAACAGACTGCACCCACTGTCCCTTTTTGTTCCAGAGGTTCAAACAGAGAAAAAAGTTTTAAAAGAAGAAGAAGAAACTATAAAATTCTGACGGACTTTGTTTAATAAATGACTAAGATTTAATTAAATAAAATAAGAAGCGAAAATGTATTTGTTATATATAAATATATTATTAATTGTAAATATGAAGACGTTTTATATGCATCATTATTTATGTATTGTGCAATGTGTTGATGAGAAAAAGAAAATAAGATGCACTTTGCTTAATATAAATGCAAAACCAAGAAATGCCAAAATAAAAAAATACAAATAATAATTCCTGTTCAGTCTTTTTCATCTTTGGAGGCTACGGTGGTTTCATTCAGTTTTTGTTTTTTTAACTTAATTTTTATTGTGCATAATTTAAATTGTGTTTGTAATTGTAATTGAGGAGGAACTCTTTTTTCAGTCAACACTGGCTTTGTGTCATCGTTGGACTTTCATGTCGTGATGTGGATCATAAAAGCATTTCCCTGTGAGACAACATGAGTCAGACTGTCTCACTCGCTATGCCTGCTCTTACAGGCACATTATGCCTTTTAAAATGTTTTTCCTTATTTATTTCGGGCTAAATGTTCTTCCTCTCTGTCATTAACCGACTCATGACATCACAGCCAGGAAGCAGTAATGACAAATTTTAGGAACCAATAAAGTCCACACAGAGGGATTGGCTTCCTGGAGGAGACGTGTCATTTTAATGACTGATAAAAGAAAGGAATGTGACATATCAAACAACTGTGCAAAGAATTTCTGGCCCCACCTGTGGAAAAGAACGCTGGAAAATTCCAACTTTACTTAGACATCTTAGATATCAGAGGATTAGACCAAATATGTGACTGGAGACGATGGCCTATTTATGACCTATTGTATTTCTGAAAACAAGACAAAACAAAACAGATTTCCTTCTAACAAACCCCGTCTATGTGTGTGTCTGTGAGCATGTGTTTGCGTGTATATCTGTCTGGGCTCTGTCCTGTTCCTAGTCAGATGAATGTCTGTGAAGAGGATTACTACTGTAAGCCTGCTTTATCAACACACACTGTCTCAAAGACCTACATTCACAAGACCCACTTTTCACGCAATCCACCCCCCATCTTCATCGCTGCTCAGGCTTGAATTTGATTTAGAATATAAAAGAAAACAACATATTTAGTGACTCGAGGATGAAAGCAGGGATGACATTGAGCGTATATGTGTATTTCATCTCTGTTTCCTACAGAATACCAGAATAAAAATGAAAGAAAACCTTTAGAAAAAATCACAGTTTTCTTGTCACTGATAGATGTTGCCCAGTTGTTTCTATGGCAATTTATGAAAAATAAAATATTTGCATTGTATTTTTTAACACGTTACAATTAAGACAATTAAGGAATATTAAATATTAATACAATATTTAAAATAAATTCACACAGACAGTAGCTAATAATTGTAATTGTAAATGGTTAAAGGTTTCCTGAAGTAAATACTTAAGATCACAAGGATCGCTTTTTATAATAATTTCTCTGCTTAGTGTGCACATTATTGTGTGTGTTTTTACATTTATGCCGAGACCCTGTTCCTTGACACCATGCATTTTAAACTCATACTATCTGTATGCCCTCACGACAATAATCCCGACTCTGCTAATACAGCTAAAGCGGCTCGTGGCTTTGTGCGTGTGTGTGTGTGCATGAGTGTGTATTTGTGTGAGGGAGGGATGGCCTTCTATTCATGACTTCACCCAGACAGGGTGACCCTGATTCTGCCCAGCGGTAATACCATTAAAGCTATTACAGAACTCAGCAGCATCTCTAGTCAGCATGTACATATATGTAAAGCACGTACATATATTACGCATGTAAGCTGCTGGTGTGACCAGCTTCTAGGAAAAACAAGTTTTTGTAAGATGAGTCTAGTAGACTCAAATTCTGCTGGAAAAAGAAATTAATAAATTAATACTAGCATCTCTGGCAATGTGAAGACAGCAGTGAGGCACTGGTTAGACTGTCATGTTGGAAAATACAATTTACAGAACATATTACCAGACTGTTTGTCTGTGACTGTTCCACCAGACTTTGGAATTAGTTACACACAAACACTTTGGAAGAGCTTAAGAACTACTGAAGTAATATTTTATATAAGTAGAAGTACTGTTACTTTTCCCTAAATAAAGTAATTCTTCTTCTATTGTTATATTTTTTTGTGGCTTCTAGTTCTTAGCATCGTCGAGGTGGTGAAACAGCGCCCCTCTGGATTATAACGGAAGATACATGTAAGTCAATCAATGTGGTGAATACCGGTATAACACTCTGAAAGTCCAGGTGTTAAGCAGGAACACTGAAGTGAGTCCAGGTGAAGATGGTGTCGTTTGGTATAATAAGTACAACTTTCAGTTGGATTTAGCCACCGTCTTTCCACATTGAAACTAATAAGAAATTGAAATGAACTAAGGCTAACTGCCCACAGGCCTTAAACAAAAAAATAGCAGAGTTTAACAACATTAAACAATGCCAATGGCCTTTAGTTAGCTATGTTGGCTAAGTACAATGCTGACATTAGCTAACAAGTTACAACAAGCTTGTCAGTCTTCTAGTGTTATTAATTAATACATTTACCAGGGTTTTGCAAGACTAATTACCAATACTCGATGGACGGAAAAAGAAGTGGAGTGCCTTCAAGACAAAACAAACTCGCCATCACAGTCGGAAGTGCAGTGGGACATGGCTATCACTTGGATAATCTGATGTCCATGAAAGACAGGACAAAGCACCACAAAATGTGAGTCGGCACACTTTGTTTTCACTGACGTTTAGTGATATGATTTGTATTTAATAACAAAAGTTTCAGGTTATGGGTAGCATGGAGGTTGTCCTGTTTCAATTAACAGTGTTTGCTAAGAGGTGGATAAAGTTTGCATTTGTTGGTTGTTTATGCACTTGTTGGCTTTGTGTGGTTTGTTGGTTAGTCTTGGATAAGGTGTGGCAGTCGCTTTGTTGATTTATTTCTACATTTATTTACTTTAAGTGATGTTGCATATTTTTTGAATTATCATATTGTGGGTCAAATATCTGAATTGTAGTAATACTTGAGGTGAGGTGCCTACCAGCTTTTGTCCATCTCTGAAAAATAGCTTTGGATTTATTAAAGTTTACCTTTAGAGCTGCAACAGTTCAATAATGAAATCAATAATGAAAATAATTGATTCACAGTTCCCAGTTTCCCAAAGCCCAACCCGACATGCCTCAGTGTGTCCTACAAATGGTAAAGAGAAGATCTTCAGATTTTTTTCTATCACAGATATTTAACAGAAATTAAAATATTTCTATTTGACAGCACAGTTAAATTAATTTTAGGTTTGTCTGGAATAAGAATATTTTTTTAAATCTGGAATACATTACATTCATTTTTGCATTTGTATGCTGATTGACGTATATTATTTGCACCCCCTGTGTGTGTGTTCTCATGTGTATATTCCAGCACACGTGTCTGCATGTATTCATGTGTGTGGGATGCAACACAAAGTCCTTGTCTGTGCCAGTAGACACAAAACCAGCCCCCATCCCCCTCTTCCTTTTCCCTGGGGGGGTGGGGGTGAGAAAAGACAGTCTGTCTATCTGCCTGCTCCCTGCAGGGGGGTTGGGGTTGGGGTTGGGGCTGGGATGGGAGGTTGTGGAGGAGGTGGTGTGGGGACAG
The DNA here is from genome assembly GCA_034779795.1 of Ctenopoma multispine. Lineage (NCBI taxonomy): Eukaryota > Metazoa > Chordata > Actinopteri > Anabantiformes > Anabantidae > Ctenopoma > Ctenopoma multispine. Next base: position 6,545,992 of record JAUYWH010000004.1, read on the forward strand.
TCTAGCCATATTTACAAGCTTGGTGTGTCGTTTGGAGAAGGGAACAGTCACTTCTGGCGTTCTTATGCTTATTTAGCTTCAGCGTGGCCTGCAGCCATGTTTTTCCTAAATGCAACAGAAGAAAAAAATAGCACAATATACACATGAGCTGAGCTCCCTTATGAAGAACAGACTTGCTTCTTTCAAAGTTTTATAGATGGCCAAAACAGTGTTGTGGTTCATTAAGAGCTTTTAATATTGTGTTTACCACTGTAACCAAAATTAGCTGACGGTGGCAAGAATACAGCTCGTCATTAGAAAATGTTTTGAGTACAGCACTTTTTATATGATAGATTTTGAGCCAGTATTGATCTGTTGCTGGGAACAGTCACGCACAGGACTGCTTTTCTGTGCACTGCTTGCAGTTGTAATTAGACTGTTTGAGTTCAGATGCCAGTACTTACAGTATTCATCTCCATGCCAACCGTTATTGTAACACTACATGTGTTTGCAAAGAACGTGGAAGCACCACCTCTGAGATGTTTCTGAGGCAACTTTTTAAAACCAAAAGTTAGTTTTGCTGCTTTCCATTGTCACTTATTTTAGCCAGACAATCAAATTGTGTTAGGAAGAAAGATTAAACCGTTTGTGGATGAGAGTCAGATAATAAAGTGCTGAAATCACCTCATGAAAATAGTGTTGACTTAGGGACCAATTATAATTACAGACATCAGAGTTTTTAACAACAGTTTAGTAAATTATTGCTACAGACAGGTTCAATTCATAACCATCCATCTTGGCACCTTTAAGAGGGTATTATCAGCGATGGTGCAGATTCCTGTTGATATTGATTTGAAATTAGACATTATAATACATAAATAACTAGAGATGCTCTGATTGCCTATTCTGATTTTAGATTTAATTTTATTTTTAAATACCCGATTTCAAATTCCTTTTTAATCTAAGAGCTATAACTGTCAGCATGCACAAACGTGTTTGTGACTTTTCTTTAATGAATAATTGAACTTTTGTTCACTTTTAAACAAATTTGAAAATAGTAGTGCTCAAGGTTACCGGACAAACCTCCAAATAGATATAAAGTGCAGTATTTGTACTTTTCCACATGTAAACAGGTGCAACAGGTGAAACAAAAGAATATAACAAGGCACCAAATGTTTTCATGATTCTTCCTCTGCGGCTTATTTTTGCCTGATAAGTGTTAAATAATAAAAATGCTTTGTACCTTCTTCACTCACAGTAAATACGTTCCATGCCTACAACATGTTGTGTGTGTAACTGTGTGCGTGACAGCTCATGTGAGCAAGTGGAGTTTGGACAGAGTTGTTAGTATAGTTTTATTGATTTTTACTTTATAGGAGGGTGGCAACAATAGCTCAGTCGGTAAGACAGTTGTCTATATACTCCCGGGTTGGTGGTCTGACTCCCGCCTGGTCACATGTTGAAGTGCCCCTGGACATGTCACTGAACCTCTATTCCTTGGCTCCTTAAAGGGGCTTCCTGTCCACAAGAATATCCCCAAGGTGATTAATAACATTTCAAAGTATCACCCTATGACTTGCTCAAATTTTGCCACTGCTCACACCATGAGCCTGAAGCATGTCTACATCTGATCTAGAACGATGGGCGAACCGCTCCATGAACGAGGAGCGCAAATTCTCACCGCTCCACCATGCCAATCAATTCTGAGCTCAAATCAAGCATAAAGCTGGCCAATTTTGATCTCCAGCTGATTAATCAATGCATCACTACAAGTAACTAATTCACCTGGTGTTCCCAGTATGTAAGTGGTAGGGTTCACGGTATACCATGGTATAAAAGCTGATAGCTATCATACATTACTGGTGTGTGGGGGGGTGCAATAATCGCTGCCAGTTCAGACGTTGACACCAGGAAAACATATTTTTCTCAGCTGAAAGAAACGAGGCGTTCTCTGTCTTCATCAAATGTTAAATGTTTATCACAAATATCACCCTGAGGATGAGACTTGATACAATATTTAAATTTCTTTGTTAATTTAAGTAGCTGCAGCGTCTTTCTGGCAGAATTCAGAATTTCTCAAAAATAACTTTGAAGTGTTGAGCTGCTGAAGTCATGTTTGCCAAAGCACACATAGGTAAACAACCCCTCCCAACTCAACAATTTTTGTTAAAAATACTCAATATTCAAGGAGGCCAAATTTTATCAGAAGTTGTTTCTTCTTTTTCCAATGAAAAAGAATTAATCTCTTTTTTAGTTAATATTTGTTAAGAGATGTTCCACCTAAAATATGTCTATATGAGTATGAAATATTTTCCCTCTGTAGTTTTCAGACTCAAACCTCTCGCTGTTCTATTTTTATGTACTTATGTACTTTTTTTTTGTTATACCCCTTATTATTATACCCTCATAACCCCACCTCAGTCACATTGCATCACCCTCAATAATCACATGCAGCCCTCACTCCAGTGGCCCTTCTTGTTCTGTGTATTTCTGCAGTATATGCATATGATTACCAAAGCTGCTTTCACACATGCACTAGAACCCTGAACCTGAGAACGCAAATGTCTGAGTCAGTTTGCTGGGAGATTACCCACCCTTTATCCTGTGAGCCCTCTACAACAAAGTCTGTGTAATGTCCGTGTGAGCCCATGTGTGAATATAGCTAGTAATTGTCCCGAACATTTACCGCGAGCGAGTGGTTGTTTCCTTTTCAGTCGATCTGCTCAGCTCGACACCTAAAAGTACAGGAGATATGTATCATGCTTTCTGTTGTTTCACCACCCCAAAATGATATAGACTATTTCCCCACGTAACAATGCATGTCACTCTGACTTTCTCCTGCTGTGTGCGCATGTGTGAACACACAACTCCGCACAATGTCTGGACCTAATTCTCCAGGCACAGTACAAAGTGCATATGTGAAAACGGTTTATGATAAATCAAGAAACACGCCAGTAAATTCAGAACAAACTTAGTGAAATGTGCTTGATAGGTGGAATGAGACAAGGGCAATATGACTACTAGACCCTTTTCTATTTCTTTTTCGATTACGTAGCATTAGATTTTCTTGCCTGTTTCTTGATTATGTATTGCACTGTCCCCTCTCCTGTTGGGCCTCCCTTCCAGAGGCCAGAAACCCCCACAGAGAAACAATGTTGTTGCAGACTCACTGACAGAGAGCTGACTTTAATAAAGCAATGGGAAATTCATTCTCAAAGGAAGGAAGCAGCATGTGGCGACAAGAAGACTCACATACGAGGCTGAAGGCACGCCAGTGCACACAAGGCAGCATGAACCAGAGTTACTGCAGTCCCTATCACACACATGAGCACACTGGTAGAGTATGTGTGCAGACACTGATTTCCTTAGTTTGATGGTCTGTGTGAATGTACATACAGTCCTGTTGCAGTATCAAAGGAGAACATCGTGTGCAGCACGTGGTCATGTGAGCAGCTGATTTGGTGTCTAGTTGGCCATATGTAATGACATTCTTTCCAGCAGGAGGGTAACAGTAGAGGTGGAGGTCTAAACCACCACATTACCGCCGCTCCCCTCACAGTTTGGTGTGAGGTGACAAACGTCTCCATGTGGATTACTGCATTTCTGGCATTTTACAACCAGGTTAGCACTATAGTGACAACACAAACCTCAGACACAGTCAGTCGTCGTCTAAACTCAAGTTTTTACGTTTTTCAATTGATAGTTTGCACAAGGGTAAGGAAGATAACATTTGAAAAAGTCGGAGCGATGAATGGGGTAATTTGATGTTTTGAGTTAAAAGTCGTTTTAACTTTTGACTGAAGATCTGTTGGGTTTGTTGGTCCTTGTGTTATGTGTGTGTCTGTGTGTATTTGTTCTGGGTGTAATGCTGACTTTGTTAGATTCCTGTGTGGATTGGAGGGCTGTGGAATGTGAGTGTAGGGTAATCATGGCAGACCTACAGCAGTAACTAAATACCGACAGCCAGACTTCAGAGGAGTGGGAATCCCTCCATGCCGACACACCACCTCCTGCAGGAGACGCTTTGGCTGGGACCTTAAAAGTCTACCCCCTCCTCTAACCCAAACCCAGCTTTTAGTTTGTCCAGTCTCCCAACCTCTCTACAAAAATCTTATTTTGTCTGCTTGTCCTTCTGTAGTGTGTTTACAGCCCTTCAAATGACATGTGGTTACACTGATAGACGTCTAATGCAGAAACAAGTCTGAGTTGTGAGGATTTGCTACTTTTCTTTGTTTATATGATAGCACATTAAATAAATAAAGTAATTAAGTAGCATATTTAGTTCTTTAGCTCTTCCTATTAATGACAGATCTATACAGCACTAATAAATAATTAAGGATTTATGCATGAACATGTTTATCCTTTTACACTTACAAACTACTCCTACATTTTTAATAATTCATCTTCCTGGACATTTTCGTGAAATGGTAAAAAAAAAAAAAAGGTATTGAATGCACGTACTTACATTTTTAAACATGAAACATGTCATTTTTCCAAAATTTCAGAGGGAAGGCTTGAATACAGACCCACACAAACACAGAATCACACACATATGATGCGAAGGAAATGGTTGATCTCTATCATACCCTCTGGATCAGACTGTGACCTGCTGTCTTCCTCCTCAAAACATCCTGTCTGACCAAAGAGAGAGAGATGTACAGACAAGATGGAGTAATGATATTTACAATCGCAGAGAGAAAAACAGAATTTGATTAAATAACAGAGAGTAAAGCTCTTAATTTCTGGAGAACATAGTGCATATGGTATGTTTTAAAGACCTTTGCCCAACTTCAAAACTTGAATTAGTTTCTTATCTTGCAGAGAAATGCTGGTGTCAAGTTATAAAATGTGACAGTTATGGCAGCAAAGGAATGAAAATTAACAACAACACTAAATAACCGCTATTTATTTTCAATTCTGCCCCAGTTTCATAGCTGCTAATTTAAGGAACAGTAATGACATTCAATTTATCACCTTCTGCAATGGCAATTTAGAGTATCCCACTTTCATGCCAATTACGTATCCACAGACTGAACCGAACAAGGAAAAAATAAAAAGAAGTATCACTAATAGACTTGACTAATGAAAGTGGAGTGAGCCTTTTTTTCCCTGAGGGAAAATTTGGCGGGTGTTTGACATAAGCAAGAAGATATTCAAGACATACTTTAAGTATGCATACACATATGTGCATGGGTGTGTACAGAGACGCGCACATTTTAGTTTGGACTCTTTCTAATGTCTTGTACAGTAGACCCTAGGGCATTGTTATATGAAGAGCCAGATCAAAGCAATTCTGCTAATCCAGACAGGAGAAGTAGTTAAAGAGAAGAAGATTCAAAGAGCGATAAAGAATGAACATCCTGGGATGAATGCAGAGACGACTGTAACTTCTGCTTTTACTCTAATTATTTCCTCTCTCAATACCAAAAGAACGTACAAAAGTAGCAGAGAAACTGCTGTCTCTTCATCCTTAACACGCTCGACCGAGCTTGGTAAAGATCCATTTTCTCCTCCAGCCTTGGAGTAACCAACAATGCCAGCTGACCTTTATGGTTTGCAGGCATGAAGAGAGTTTGGGTTTTTAGCTTTCTGCCTCCATTACTCTGCAGTGTAGATGAATGGACACTTTTTTGCAGCTCTCATAGCATTGATGGTTAACATTTAAAAACATTCAATGGCAAGATCTTTTCCAAAAGCCGTGTCCTTGATACTCTTAGACATTCCACAGACCTTGCTCTGAATGACTTTCATTGGAACTACTTTTTTTTTTACTGAGAAAACGGTTTATTACAAAACTGTGATTTTCAGATCATTAAAAATCTACATTTTCCAATATCATGATCAGCATAAATGTCATTCTGATCGCCAGTTATTGGACGTGTTTGGCTGCAGTTGTTGCTTCTGAAGATTGAAGGAGCCCAACTACATGACTAGGGAAATGATGATATTATACAAATTATTCTATATCACAGCTCAGCTACAACCCAACAACAGCCAATGGTGAGAATTCTGGTTCCAATGGAAACTGAAACAAAGTGTTTGTTTACTGGCGGACATGAATGGTTTTTAAATGAAACAGAGGAAACGCTGATTGCAGTGATGTTGCAGTTTCCTGATTATTTACACTGTGTCCTCAACAATTTGCGTAAATGACATGTTCGGTACAGCACATCCTAAGAACCCATTTAAACTTAGTTTCAGATACTTGTGTGTTGTGTTTTGCAGCAGAGGAATTAAATTTCAGACAAGCGAAAACATCTAATCTCATCACTTCTGCTCATTTCATGATGAGGTGCTCAAAAGGACTGAAAAAAACCCTCAACAAATAAAGAGAACACCAAACTGAGAGCTTGAAGGAGAGGAGTGTAAGTAAGTGACAGGAAAGCTTTGCTTACTTAGAAGTAGAGCTTTTTCATGTTTACTTTTAGAAGGGAAAAAGCTTCAAGGATGAATATTCTCTTTTCTTCTCTTTGGAACAATGTGATCCCAGGGAAACGTTCACAAGTGTTTTATACATCTGACTTCAAATAGGAAAGCCATCTTATATTCAGGCTAAAGTGCAGGTAATCTACGGGTCAACTGCATGTGAGAACGCAAATGTCCGAGTCAGTTCAGTCTAGAGCAGTTCAGGGTTCCACTGCATGTGTGAAAGCAGCTTTAGCCACACATTTGTTTTGCTCATAAAGGAGTTTCAAACAATGAATCTGATGAGGAGAGGTCCGAAGGAGCACTCAGCAGACAAAACAAAAAATAGTTTAGCTGCAGTAAGTCATCAATGTCCTTCACCTCTCGTTCTCTCTCCTCCCTCTTGTATTTTTGCTGTTTCTTGAACATGACTTCACTCTTTACTCTTTTGCCTCCCCTCCTGTCTCCTTTCTCTCTGAGTGGTCTTTTCCTGTTGCCCTTTTGTAAGCAGGAGCCAACGAGCTGACGTACTTCCATGTCATCCTGGGCAAGCTGTACTCTCCGAACAAATACACAGAGACATGATGGCACAGAGAAGATCAAGATAGCAAGGGAAAAAATGTCCGTCAGGGATAGACTGTTGATATCAGAGGAAGAAAAGTCCTGAGACTGTTTTAATCGTGCTGTACGCACTTTGCGACACAGACTGTAGATATAGATACTGTTGTTGATATGAAGCGACGTCATGAACAAAATAGATTTTTCCCCTTTAAATTTGCTATGTTAAATTCCTGGAAAATCTTTTAAGTGTAGTGCTTCTGTGTAACTTTACCTAAGCTCTGTGTTGCATCCTAACCAGTATTTCAGAACAAGTAAAATAAGTATATTGACAATAACCTCACCCTAGGTTGCCTCAGTCATACTTGATGGAGCTAATCATACATGAGCAGCTGGGTGCTCTTTCATCTTAAACCATTTTTTTTTCTCTCTATTACACATCACATTCTGGCTTGTGCAGTGATGCCTGATATTGAATGGTAGTGAATGAAGCGCTGTAGAGAGACTTTTAGCTGGAGTGAAGTAGATGCTGGCTTTCATCCAGTACCTGCCATCATTCATCATGGGCAACAGGGGTTATTGAGAACAATCACAGAAGGAGAGAAAAGTGTGTTGACAAGCTTTCTATGCCTGGTGATGTGTGAGTCTCTGTCTGCAAAGAGCCTGAGAAAATGTTTTTCATTCCAACTTTCTGCCATTGATACTTACTGCAAGCTCTCACATTACAGAAAAAATATTTTTATTGGAACACCAAATAAGATAATTGTGTAGATCTACAATAAAAAGCAAATCCTTAACACACTCAGTGTTTTGGAGCAAATTAAGTATTATCATTCTACAGGGACGCAGCAAAAAATCATGACTTAGACTTACTGGATCTTTAGGGTTATTTCGAGAATTTGTGATGCTCCATTTAGGAATAGTTCTCATATCAGTGTTTATTCACAGAAGTCCCTGCATTTGATTTAAATCCCTACCACTGAGTTGAAAAGCCACAGAGATGAAACTGAGCTTTGGAGTTGTTAGAAAAACCATTGACTGCTTCTGCCTTTTGAGCTAAGCTAGGCTAAACATGTCTCGGATCTATTTCTGAACTGAATGCACAGAGATGAAATTGATATTGATCGTCTCGTCTAATCCCACTAAGACGCCAAACAAGCAGGGCGCAGTCAGAGTATTCCTCCGTGAGAAGTTGTTACTGACTGCCTGAGCTAAATTTCCTTCTTTAGATTAAAATAGTGACTCACAATTCAATATGTCATCATCATTTGTGTCCATGTCACATCTGATCTTGTATGTAATGCAGCAGTGTAAGCTGTAGCCATGCATACAGGACAGTTCCCACTATCACCCAAAATCTAGTTGACTTCTTTTGCACTTCTTATGTCCTAATAATATATTTTAAATGTATTAAAGTTAAATCTATACAAGTATTATAATAAATACAGATCAATTACTTAATACCACTAACATTTCAATTGGAATTAGACTCTCACAAGCCTGAAGCTTGTGCATGTGGTAGTGTTAGGCACTGAAAAACATTGTGTTGTCCTTGTAAATAATTTTATACATTCTTTTCTTTTTCTTTTAGTGAAAGCAAACAGTCAGATCTCCACATCTGGCTGCTTAAAGTAGAGCTACTCTATGATCAGGGAACCAGATGAGGTTGGCATAATGATGCACATTCATGGGTTTTTGAATGGACCTAATATAGGATGGCCAATATCTGGCCTTGGTGAAATCCAAGAGATCAGATAAAATCACAGTGAACCCCAGGTTGCACCCAGTGGGTCAGGCCAGCTCTACTGTCAGTGTGTGTGTGTGTGATGTGAGCGCAAATGGATGAATGAGAAGCAGTGTAAAGCTCTTTGAGTACCATTTACCATTTAATACCATGAGTTTAAACATCATGCCTAAACAATTGGACAATACTGAGGGTTCTACATAAAGAGTTGTGGTAGTCTAGGGTTATGCCACCATCCTGGAAAGGACTTTCTTGGAACTAGTGTGAACCATGAGAAAGCTTCAGCCTTATTTCCTCATGTTGAAACTACACTCTCACACAACGTAGTTCATTTTCTGAGAGTCAAGATGTGACTGACTGTGAGAATCTGCTTTTTGATTTAGTTCAGTTGTTTCCAGGTTTTTTAACTTTCCAATATTGGTTGAGTGTTGGAGTTAGAGGTTCAGTTTACAATGAATGGCATCTGTCTCCAGTGGTTAACTCCGTATTTACTGCCTGGATGTTGATGGTTCTTCAACCATAAGCTAAGATAGACAGTTAAATGGATATTATCACATAAACAGATTACCCAAATACTCTTGGCACTGATTTTATAGTTAGAATTATCTGTAGTTTTTTGTGACCTGTTGGCAGTAGGGAGAACAAAAAGGAGAAAGAGAAGGTGTAGGCAGAGAACAGAGAAGTCTGTGTAGATGAAATGCATTTGTAACAGAGACACAAACACAGATGGTAAATGCACTGTGTGTCTGTGTGTGTGTTGCTGGTTGTAAACAACCGTCTGAAGTCAGTGACGTCTCAAACACGCAGCATTAAAACTTAAACAGCAGAGGCAGACATGGTGAGATTAGTGAGCAGCGTTGATGAAAATACATTGAATTTACTGGAGCACTCTTGACATGATTCAGTCCCTCGCTCTTGCACATAGACGGCAAATCCTGTTCATGTAATGAAATCCTCTTTGTTAGCAGAGGAGTTTGTCCACAGGTCCAGGATCTGTCTGGCCAATGTGTCAATATCAAATATTTGAAAACACACTGGACAGAGCTTCTTTGATTTCTGTGACCATGACTGGGTGCAGAATAGGATGAGTAGAGCGACAAACGGGGACCTCCCCACAAAAAACCCACAATAGAAAAAAACTCAATAGCAGCCCTGTTCATAGCCCCCCTCCCACCTACACACACTAGTCTCTCATGCACAAACACAACACCCTTAGGGACTGTCATGTTCAGCGAAGTTATTATAGTGATTAGATCAGTAGACACAAAGGCACACACACACACACTCACACGCACACGCACACGCACACACACACACACACACACACACACACACACACACACAAATCAGTTTCTTTACGCTTTACAGTCCCATCAGACATGAAATCAAAAGCATGCAAACACACTTTCATATGTGCTTTATGTGAAATAAAGGCATATGTGCCTAGTAAAGCAAAAGACACAACATAACGTACTGATGAGTAATAAATCAAACAAACATGCTATTAGGAGATATTTGTTTGATTCTGAAACTAAATATTTCCCGATTTCCCACTGCTGTAATGCTGGAATCTGTTTACATTTGAGATGTTTTATTGTAATAACTCTAGGTTGCGGTTATTTAACCTTCCTTTCCATCTACAGTTCAAACTATTTAATGTAAATATTCCCCAAATTGTATTTATAAATAAAAAACATGACAAATCAAACTAGAAATTGTTTAATTTGAAGTTGTTTATTTCCTAAGTCTTGTCTAATTCTGCTGAAGTGTATTTACGCAAAGTAGAATTATTTCAGATCCTTAACTTCTGAGTCAAAGCTGGATTATGCAGAAACCAAAATGGATGTCAGAGAGGAGGATACAGCTCTGCTGTTGCTAAGCAACTGCATGCCTCAAAGTTCGTGGAATTTAAACAGTGGAATCGATCCAGTTTTCCTGGGGAATGATTTCAACTTTGCGCCTATCTTAGAGGTGCCCTGGACGTAAGAGAGTGCAAGTGTGTGTGTGTGTGTGTACGTGCTTGTATATTGTATGTGAGGAGAAAGAAAATCTTGCTGCAGTCCTGAAATGTGAGGTAGAAGAGGCCAAATGCAGCAAGGCCATGTGTTTGGCTCTGTGTGTGTGTGTGATTGTGTGCACATGTGAGTGTAATACTTTGTGAGCTGTACAAAGAGTGTTGGCCTTGTTACCATTATAAAACTCTCCAACCGGTGTGGAGGTGAATTAAAAATACAGGAGAGTCACACGTGTTTCATTAAAGCAGACAGAGTCACTGCTTAGCTGACTCTCCAGCTGCTTTAGCTTTTTAATTACTTGTGTTGTTCTGATTACTTATGGCCGCTGGGGTGGGATTGAGAAAAACCTGTTTGTAGAGAAAGGTCACGCACTACTGACAAGATGGTCGACTTTTAACCTTGGCTAGATGTTTTAAAATTTTTCTGAACGTTAGTATTTTTCTAATTCTTCTGGCTCATGTCATCTTGACCAGTAGCTTTCCTAACCATAACCACTCAACCTTACTGCCTAGCCCTAACCATCTTTGTCTCGAAGTCCAGCCCCTGCTGAAACAAACAACTTCTGGCTACACTGTCCCCTTCCTGCCGAGGATGACAGTCTTCTATGTTTGTCTGCAACCAGGTTTTCTTGTAGGAATTTCCATTTTTGCTTGACTTACTTGAGATTAATTGATAAGTACTTTTGTTATATCTGAATTAAATGGTTATTGGTCCTATACCTGATGTGATATTCTCTTCATATTGGTAGTGTTTGGGCTTGAAGTGGTGGAACAAATTAGATTCAGTTAATTGACATTTAAAAAAAAAGAATTTGACAGTTTTTAGAAGAAACAACAACCTTCATTCGCTTTTATTTGCAACCTTGATTCGCTTATGTTTGTACATTTGTGTATTCAAATGTAATTGTTCATGATTCAATCTGTCTAACTTTACATGAAAAGCTTTTGAAATTAGAAGAGATTTAGATGCTTATTGATATGATGATAGCAACGTAAAAATAATAAAACATTGTTTTTTGTATGTTTTATACTAGTTTGTTTGTATATTTGAGTTGAGAAATACATGTTTAATAAAAAAGATAATTCTATGAATTTTCTTGTAATTAAGCAATTAGAGTTGAGAGTGGAGATAATACCATTTTTTAATATCACAAATCACAATATTGTTCACAATAATGACTTTGACCACAAACTTTGAAGCCCTAAACCCCCAAACTCTAATCATTTAATGATGATCTAATCATCCATATAGGTGCTAATAGGTGAGTCTTTTCATTTTTTCAAATCTTTAAGGCAGAGCTACACAGTGAGGACAGGTCTGTGTAGTAAACTCAGCAATATGTTCACAATCAGGAGCTGCACACTTATTTTGTTCTATAATTTTCCACATTTGTTTGTCCTTTCTAATCTGTGCACAACTTTTGTGGCCTTTCAGCCTTTGGGTAACAGGTGTCAGTAACGTGACCCCTCTAATGGATTCATGGTAAATGACTGTAATTCTGTGTCTTATCAGTGGAGCCACACATAAATCCTCCAGACCGTATACTGTGGCATGCTGAACTCTCACTGAACCAGTGCACTGTTAGTAGAGCTGAAAAGCACATCCAGTTCACAACATTGATTTCACTCACCCAGTCAATTAGTCGGTCTTCCAGGCGGGCCGTCTGGCTTTTTTTTTCTTTTTTTTTTTGGAGCATTACCGACGGGTGTTTGGGTGTGAGTGAGCATTAGGAATGAGATTTGAAGAAGATTACCAAGGACCAGAAAGCTGCCTTGGGGCTTCATGTGCTTTTCAACAGAACTGCCCCCGTCCCAGCTGCATTAGTGTAGGAAAGATGTGGTCTGTGTCACCCCACCCCCCCATCCCTTTCTGTTTCTGTCTCTCTCATTCGCTAAGTGGTTTGGACATTGAAAAACATGACTGCAGGGGCTAGCAGTGATATCTAGGTCTCTTCTCTTCTCTTCTCTTCTCTTCTCTTCTCTTCTCTTCTCTTCTCTTCTCTTCTCTTCTCTTCTCTTCTCTTCTCAAAACATCACATCTGCGCCTCTCTTCACTTTATCTATGAGCATCCTGTACTTGCATCTCATGGGGTCTTCCTCTGCGTGTCTGCATTGAACTCTGGGGAAGTAGATGGGTATTACAGGTCCAGAACAGGACATCTGACCTAATTATTCATGCTACTAATACCCTCATCTGGCCAGGGAAAGTATAGTACATTACAGTGGCAATGCTCTGTGCCTTGGGGAGAGGTTGGGTCTGGGGTGATGACTGAGCTGCAATTCAAAGGCCTCTGTTTCTTTTTTCAGGTTAGTTGTGGTGTGAGTTAATAAAGGTGTGGTATTATGAAGCATGTAATTAGTGGCACTGTTGTTGTGATAATAGGTTGAGTGTGTGGGAGTGTGTAACATCTATTATGGGCAATGGAGCAACTAGCATGATCTGTGCTTGTTTTAGGTTGTTTTTGTACGTGTGTTTGATGTACGTGCAAGTGAAATCTTGTCACTATTACGAATACATTCTAACTAACATAATTAAACTTGCAGTAACTTTTTTGTCACATTTGAACCTTTAGGATTTAGACTTTAAGATGTCATGGAGCAGCATCGTCATTTGTTCATTTGGAATCATGTTTCTGCTCATCTGTAAATCCTGTATCTACTTACATTTGTACCCCTGTTTTCGTCTCTACCACTGAGAGCAGCGAGAATGAATCAGAGTAGTAATGTGAGCGCACAGCTACACAGTCAGATGAAACTTATCATACATACAACTCTGTACAGCAGAGGGAAGCTGCAGATTCAGGTGTGTAGGTTCTTTACTAAGAGCAAATAAACCAATTTAAGCTGCATGAAGAAAAACTACAAATTTCAAAGCTGCTTTTAAACAGTAAGGATGGTGTGATTTTTATATTTTATGTATATATTAAAAGTTTTTTTATTAAAAATTCTGTGTGCATGTTGTAGTGTTCAAATAAAATATATTTAATAATTTAATGATAAGTTTTTCTTATATTATCATTTTTGTCTGCAGATTGATTAAAAACTTTTTGTAATAGTCTGGACCTTAACTGTAAAATAAACACATCAAGAAGCAGACAGTGGTAATACAATAAGTAAAAAAAAATCTGTGAGCTTAATTGTTGAAATTTAGTGGATAAACTGTATAGAAATTCAATAATATTGTGAATCCAGTAAGTTATAAGCTTAAATGTCTTCATGTTAGTTGATTGTCTGTACGTAAAACAAGTTACTGCTTCATTACCACCACCACCACCAACACACACACACACACACACACACACACACACACACACACACACACACACACACACACACACACACACACAC